>PVLD010037402.1:0-10269 GCA_004027595.1 Dinomys branickii | reverse complement strand
TGGAGCCCAGCCTGGCAGTCTAGCAACTTGGCCAGGCCTTGTCTCAAAAATAGAAAATAAGAGGCCAGGCCTTGAACTCAAAACGATCCTCCTGCCTCAGCCTCCTGAATGCTGGGATTACAGGTGTGCACCGCCACACCTGGCCCTAGTCCACTTTTTTTAAATAATTAATTTTATTGGCACAGTTTAGATCTACATAATGATCACATTCATCATAGAAAATCTCTACCTGTACGTGATCTCTCTTGCTGCTTTTTTCCCATTCCCCTCCCTTCCCTTCAGCCCTTCTCCCCCTCATTTACAAAAGCTTTGCTTCCATTTTTCCCTTCTATTCTCCCCTCCCCGCAAAGACGTCACAACTCCTTCTCTAGCCTCAACCCCGCTCCTGAGATTTGGGCTGTGTTCTTGTGGAAGCTCAAACCCAGAACTGTACTGAACTCATCTCCCAACCTTCCCCAGATGTGCGCCTCAGTGTGTCCATCCCCATGATCAGCGCCACCAAAGCCTCAGGTGTCCAGGTCAGAGACAGGGGATGGGGCTGGGATATGGCTCAGGGGCAGAGCACTTGCCCAGCATGAGAGAGGCGCTGGGTTCCATCCCTGGTACCCCAGAAGTAAGGGAGGGACAAAAGGAAGAAGGAAACAAAGAATGAACCTGGGAGGCCTCCTTAAGGCCTCACTCTCATTTTCCACATTTCATTACTAAGTCCTGTTTGCTGTATCTACAAAATATATCATTTCTCCAACTCTACTGCTACTGTTTTGGTCTAAAACACATGACCAGCTGGGTGTGGTGGCGCACGCCTGTAATCCCAGCACTCAGGAGGCTGAGGCAGGAGGATTGCCTTGAGTTTGAGGCCAGCCTGGGCTACATGGTGAGCCCCTATCTCAAAAGACAAACAAACAAAACCGTGATCATGTCTTGCCTGAACTACTGTAATATTTTTTGTTTCTTTGTTTTTTTGTTTTGAGCTACTGGAAATTGAACCCAAGATCTTCGCACTGAGTTACATCCCTAGGTTTTTTTTTATTCTGAGGCAGGGTCTCACCAAGTTGTCAAATCAGCCAGGCTGGGCTCCAACTTGCCATCCTGCCTGAATTTCCCAGATACTGGGCTTGCACACATGTACCATCATAGCCAGCTGCAATAACATCTTTCTGTTTGTTTGTAAGTTGTTGTTTTTCTTTTTGAGACAGGGTCTCGCTATGCAGGTCAGGTTGGCCTTGAGCTCACTTTGTAGCCCAGGCTGGTCTCGAACTCGCAACGATCCTCCTGCCTCCGCCTCCCGAGTGCTGGACTTACAGGCATGTGCCACCATGCCTGCCTTGTTTTTTAGTTTTTTGAGACAGAGTCTCTTCCTGTAGCCCAGGTTGGCCTCAAACTAATGGCAGTCCTCCTGCCTCAGCCTGCTGGAGTGCTGGGTTTGCAGGTGTGCACCACCACACCCAACTGCAGTGACATCTTGAGTTGTTTTCCAGCATCTATTTGAACCTGTCCCCTACTGCCTAACCTCCACCCAGCAGCCAAATCGATCTTTCAGAAATGCCAAAGTGATTGACTCATGGCCCTGTCTGAACCTTCCAAAGCCTCCCTTCATGATCAAGCCCTACCCCTGCCATGCGTGCATGCAAGGCGCCCAACCAGCTCGCACTTCCTGTTTCACTCCACAGTCCTCAAGCATATGCGCACCCTCTTAAACCACATCCAGCTGCTCAGATTGGCCTCCCACCTTTCTCACAGTTTCCTCTGCCTCAGTGCTCTTTCCTTCCTTTTCACCTTGCCGTTTCCTGCTCTTGTTTGAGCTCAGTGCTTCCTCCAGGAACCTTCCCCGATCCTTCCCAACATTCATCTCCTGTGACCCCACACCCTGCCTTTATCATTGGGTTTGTTCCATGGAGTGTAGCTGCCCACTAACCTGTCTGGCTGCCTGGGATCTTGTGAGCTTTTTACAATTGTGTCTCTTTCACATTTGTAGCCTCACTGAGGTTAGCACAGGGCATACATATAGTAGCTAATCAGCAAATACTTGTTGGATGCATGGACAAATGGATGAGTCATAAATTTACTAATCCAGCCAGGCATGGTGGCACACGCCTGTAATCCCAGCACTTGGGAGGCTGAGGCAGGAGGATCACTGAACTCACTGTGAGTTCAAGGCCAGCCTGGGCTACATAGTGAGTTCAAAGCCAGCCTGAACTGCATAGAAAAACCCTGCCTCAAAAAGAAAATTTACTAATCTAGAAGGGTAGCAATGGGCACCATGCTAGAACCAGAAAGAGGCTTTGGGTGGGATGGACACACCCCAAACCATAATGGTGACGGGAAACCAGGAAAGGGGAAGGGTCAGGCACACTCTTGGCAGTATTGCCCCTAACACCCTCTTTATATTTTTAATTTTATTTTTGGAGGGGCGTTACTGGGGATTGCACCTGGGCCATCACACTGAACTATCCCAGCCTTTGTTTATTCTTACTTTTGAGATGGGGTCTTACTAAGTCACTAAGTTGTCCAGACTGGGCTCAGACGTGTAATTGTCCTACCTCAGCCTCCCAGAGTGCTGGGTTTACAGATGTGTGCTACCATGCATGGCTTCCTGTCTCCCTCTTACACCTGCCTAGGAGGGACCTGGAAGTAGCCCAGAGGAATCTGAGTCACAGCCAAGAACACCCCTCTTCTATTCCCTTGCTCAGTGCTGCCCTGGTACAAAGCCGCCTACGCTCGTGTGTGAGTGGACAGGGCCAGCCGGTGCCTCGTTTTGGACTCTCCAGGTGCCCTGCACATTCTTGCTCCCTAGCTCCGGGACAGTTCTTAGGGCTCCCATGAGATGGTATGGTACTGAGCTCCCGCATTCTCCTCCTGCGGCGGCAGAGAAACTTTCCCCGCACACTGCAGGTACCTTTCCCGAAAGGTGGAACCCAGGCTTCTCCTCAGTTCCCCCAAGAGTCCAAGCAGGCCCCTAGTCTTGACATCTATGGTCCTTTCCTCATCTGCACTGGCGCTAAACGAGACAGCAGGGAGAACTGCAAGCTGCTAGGGCTGATTGGGGGACGTAGAGGGAATGAGGGTAAGTTTTTCTACAGCCCTTCAAAGGCCTTGGCCTCCTGCCCAGATCTGATTTGGGAACTGAATGTCCCAGAGAACGGCTTGCTAGCCATCTGCTCTGAGCATAAAGAGCCTAGGGACCCTCATGGGATGTTTTGTTCAAATTCATCAAGAAAGGAATGATGGCTGGGCACAGTGGCACAAACTGTAGTTTCAGCTGCTCTGAAGGCTGAGACAGGAGGGTCACAAGTTCCAGCTCAGCCTGGGCAATTTAGAATTTCACAAGACTAAAAAGTAGGCTGGAGATATAGCTCAGTGTAAAGGCCCTAGGTTCAATCCTTGACACCACTAAATACAATAGGGCTAGGGATGTAGCTCAGCACTCCCTGGATTCAATGCGAGGAACTTCAAAAACAAAGCAAAATATGCGGGGCGTGGTGGCATATGACTGTAATCCCAGCACTCAGGAGGCTGAGGCAGGAGGATCATTGTCAGTTCCAGGCCAGCCTGGGCGACAAAGTGAGTTCAAGGGTAGTCTGAACTGCATAGCGAGACCCTGTCTCAAAAAGAAAAAAAAGACAAAAAAATAAACCCAAAACAAAACAAAATGAAGAAGAAAAGGGGAAAGAAAGGGAAGGAAGAGGATATGGTTTGAGCAACACAGCTGGGGGATCAGGCCTCTGAAGGTTTGGAGAGAGGGCAGACACATCAGGGTATCTGGAGCACACCAAGGGTCCAGGGGTAGAGAGCTCCTCTCCAGCCCTGCTCCACTGCTCCCCAAACCACACCCTCCAGACCGGTCTCCATGGAAACAGCCTCAGTGACCATCTATTTTCCCCACACCAGAAGGATGTTGTCCTTTCCCAGGTGCCAGCAACAGGTCACATAGTGAGGAGGGAGCAGACTGAATGAGACCAGGACTCGTGCCTGGTAAATGGCTGCCCAGGATGCTACAAAATGATTGTCCTTGCCAGGAAAGGTGAGGGGCCTGAGGAGTGGGGGCGGGGACAAGCCCGCTCCTATGCCTAGGACACTGTGCGCTCCAACAGAGAGAACGTCCCTCTGACCCATCATTTCTAGGTGGGAGGGATGGGCCAGGCGGCAGTCAGGTCTTACAAGGCAAAACTGTAGGGTGGGGATAGGAAAAGACTTTCCTGCCCCTCTTTCTCCCTTCCTCCGTTCCTTCCTTTCTCTCCTGTTTCTCTTTGTTTCTTTCCTATACTGGAGATTGAACACAGAGCCTTCACACGGAGCTACATCTCCCGCACAGAACAGACAGAGACATAGACAGAGAGAGACTGAGACAGAGACACAGAGTCCACCAAAAAATGTATACACACCAGAGAAGAAAACTGGTATACCTATTTTTATACTAAATGTACTGAGACATCATGAGATTAATACAAGTTACCTTTGGCCTCTACAATGACAAGAGGTTCAGAGTGGTGGCCATTCGCTTCCAGACGTTTATTAGTAGGGCAAACTGCCACTGGGGCGGCCTTGGTCACTGAGACTGCTGCGCTTGCATTTTCAATTTCCTTTCTACAGACCGGCAGTGTAGTGGGATCTCTGCGATATGACCTCCTCTAGGGTCGCATTAAAAGGGTAACGCCATCTGTTGAAAAACATCATATTGTTGTTCTTTTCCTGAAGCATGTATACATTTTTTTTGGTAGACTCTGTCTCTGTCTCTCTGTCTCTCTCTGTATATACACATATATCTGTTGCTTACAACCTTTCCTTACATTCACAATACCCAAGAAACACTATGAAACCCCGTACTGCAGCCTACAGAACCCCTCCGTGACCTGCCTTCCAAATCTCACCCTGCCTGTTCATTTCACTTTAGCCATGTTGGCTTGCTTTCTGGTCTTTGAACAACTCAAGACCATTCCCAACATTCATTATTTACCTCTGTTGTTTCCTCTGCCATAAATACTTTCCCTTAAAATCTTATTCTTGTCTATTTTTTTTGGGGGGGGGTGGCAATCTCTCTGTGTAGCCCAGGCTGACCTTGAACTAGCAGTCATCCTCCTGCCTCAGCCTCCAGAGTGCTGGGATTACAGGCGTGCGCCATCACATCCAGCTGCCCTAAAACCTTAGCATGGCTGGCTCCACATAATTCATATCTCAGCTACTTCTTCTGTGACCTTCCCTGACCCTAATCCTGTTCATTTCCTTTAGAGCCTTAATTACAATTTAAAAGTGAAATTAGGGGAAGTAAAAAGAATTAATGTGTGTTATGTACTGTACCAACTGCCCACAATGAATATAATCATTAAGTACTGCAAACATGTACTAAGAAAAAATTTTTAAATTATAAAAAATGTGCACTCAGGCAGCTGAGTCAGGAGGATCACAAGATTGACTACATTATGAGACTCTGTCAAAAAACAAAACAAAACATGGAACTGGGCATGGTGGTGCATGCCGGTAGTCCCAGCACTCTAGAGGCTGAGGCAGGAGGATTGCTGTGAGTTTCAGGCCAGCCTGGGCTTGAGCAGGAGGGAGAGGTTTTCTTGTTCTCAAAACCTTCTTCACCAGTAAGCATTTCAGATTTGGAAAGAGAAAAAGGCTTTGGAGAAGGAAGGGTTATTTTTCAACTCCCGGAAGGGAACAAAACTGACTTTAAGGACTTGAGGTCTGTGTCTATCCAAATAATTAGCAAAAAGTCCTACCTATTCACTAACTAAAGCTCTCCTTGACCCAGGGAGCCGCTTTTGAATTATCCCCTTTGAATTATCGTGAGTCATCACCGGCAATGAAGCAGCCTTTGTCAATGTTCTCTGCTTCAGATTTGTCACTAATTCCAGCTGGCCTTGTCCCAGACAATCTGAATGACCGAAAGGCAGTGCATATAATTTAATCAGTGGTTGGGCCCCCTCAGAATGAGCTGGCCACGTCTCTGTGGGCCTTGTCCCTAAAAGGTACCCCAGGGGCAATGATTTTTGCACTGCAGAAAGGAGGGCCAGCAGGAACCCAGCTCCTGCAGTGAGGAACCTGGCAGCCTGCCAAAAAGCAGGGAGAAGTCCAGGAGACAATGCCAGGACAAAGAATAGTTGTAATGACAGTCATTGTGACAACAGCTGGCCCTTGGCCCTCACTAGACAGTTTACAGACTGTTCAGGCCATCAGCTCACTTCAGGCCCACAACAGCTGCATACAGGTTATTATTTCCCCGTCACTGACGGGAAATCGAGGCTCAGAGAGGTGGAGGCCGAAGAGGCCGGTGTCCTCCTTGCTCGGAAAGCTCTGACATTCTTCTGGAGGGGTCATGTCAAGGCTTTGCATTCGAGGTTTCCTGGGCCCCTTGGTGGTGGGCGAGCCAGACGCAAAGACATGGTATAGTCATGCCGGCCACCACTCATTTAGTCAGTATTTATGAATAATCCCCCTCTCCCTCTGTCTCCCACCCTCTCTCTGTATATATAAAATGCTGAGGCTACAGCAGAGAAAATGCAAGAATCCCTGCCCTGTGAAATTCACCTTTGTGTGTATGTGTGCACAAGGGGTGGCGCTGGGGATTTAACCCAGGGTCTTCTCACGGAGCTACATCCCTGACCCTTCGTTTTTTAGTTTTGAGACAGGGACTTGCTAAATTGCCCAGGAGGAGCTCAAACTTGGACTCCTCCTTCCACAGCCTCCCAGAATGCCGGGATTACAGGAGTGCACCAGCATGCCTGGGTGTAGCCAAGCCACCTTACATTTACCTGGAGAGGGGCAGTAAATTAAAAAAATAATTCACACTGTGACTTGGTAACACACATTTACTGTCAGAAACTGGCTCATGATACCGGAGGCAGAGAATAAAACCTGCAGTTTACTAGCTGGAGACTCTGGGGAATTTATATATACAGTTCCAGCATATATAAATAAATATCAAAATAGAACATAGAGAAATAAGAAGTATGGAGAAATTAAAACAATCCATCAAACTACCTACTCTATTGTTTCAAAAATATTTTAAGATATATGCTAACTTGTTGCATTTATATTACTAGTTCCATGAAAATAAATGTTTTTTTAAAATTAAGTTTACTGGTACAATGGAGAGCTACATAATGATCGCATTCATCATAGGGGGTTTGCACCTGCACATTGTACGCCTTAGGCCCTCTTTGTTCCCAGTCCCCTGCCCCACCTTCAGCCCCTCTTCCCCTCATTTACAAAGCTTTGTTTCCATTTTATCCTTTTCTTTTCCCTGCCTCTCCCCTCCCCTCTCCCTAGTTCCCTTTCTTTTGAACCATTTCTTCCTATTTCACAAAACCTATTATACTGTTTGGTCCTTGTTTACACTTTTGGTTTCCCACACCAGAGAAACTGTGTGATATTTACACATGTGACTGATTTTTTTTACTTAAGAGTATGCTCTCAAGGGGCATCTATTTACCTAGAAATATCTAAGTTTATCCTTCTTCATGGCTCAGCGGTACTCCATTGTATTAAAAATCACATCTTTTTTATCCATTTGTCTGTTGATGGGCTTCTGGGTTGTTTCCAAGATTTAGCTATTACAAATTGTGCCACTATAAACATGGGTGCACATATATCACTGTGATATGATGCTGTTACTTCTTTTGAGAAGATCCCGGGAAGGGGAATAGTTGGGTCGAATAGGACCTCTACTTTTAGTTTTTTGAAGAATCTCCACACAGATTTCCCTGGTGGTTGCAAGTCTACACTCCCACCAACAGTGGAGAAGGGCTCCTTTTCCCCACAGCCCCACCAGCATTTGTTATCGGTTGATTTCTTGATAATAACCATTCTTTCTGGAGTGTGATGGAATCTGTGCTGTTTTAATTTACATTTCTTGAATGACCAGAGATGCTAAACATTTTTTCATATACTTATTTGCCAAGTGTATATTCCTCTCAGATGTCCATATTCGGGTTGAATCTTTAAATTGGGGAGCTCTAATTTTTTTCAATTCTTTATATATTCTCCATATTAGTCCCTTGTCTGAAGGTCAACTAATGAAATATTTTTCCCCACAGAGTGTCTTGAAAAGAAAGTTCTGTCCTTCTGTTTGGTTTTTTTGTAAGAGACTCTATGATACACTCTTGAGTAACATTTTGGCTATTTTTTTTTTGTGGGGAGCAGTGGATCTTTTTGAGACAGGGTTTCGCTATGCAGTTCAGACTGGCCTTGAGCTCACTTCATAGCCCAGGCTGGTCTCAAACTCACAAGGATCCTCCTGCCTCAGCCTCCTCAGTGCTAGGATTACAGGTATGTGCCACCACGCCTGGCTTGGCCATTCTTTCAAGATAATGATACACAGTATGTTAACTATTATTCTTTAATTATTTTGTTAATGAACCTTTTTAAATTTTTTCATAGAAGAGTGCTTTTGTATTTTCTTTATTAGTATCTACTTGTATTACATTAAAGTTCAAAGGCAAGAGAATTCTTTCTTGTCAGCCTTTTATTGTATTCAGGCCAGTAAGGAATTGTATGAGGTCCACTTACATTGAGGAAGGCAGTCTTATTTGGTTAACCAATTCAAATGTGCTTTTTGTCACTATTGTTGTTAGCTTTTTATTATATTATGGTTGTTTGTCTGTTTTTTTTTTTTGAGACAGGGCCTCAGTATGCAGTTCAGGCTGGCCTTGAACCCACTGTGGAGCCCAGTCTGGCCTGTGAACTCATGGCAATCCTCCTGCCTCAGCCTCCTGGGTGTTGGGATTACAGGCATGCACCACCTTGCCCAGCTTGTTTTCTTTGCAGTGCTGAAGATCAAACTCAGGGCCTTGAACATGCTAGGCAGATGCTCTGTTGCCACAATGTTAGCCTTACCAATTGAAATGTTTTGTTTCCATTTTTGCTTTCCTTTTGTTTTCTTCAGACAGTCTAGTTCTACAATTCAGGCTGTCTTGAAGTCACTATGTAATGCAGACTGGCCTGGAACTCACGGCAATCCTCCTGCCTCAGCCTCCTGAGTACTGGGATTATAGGAGTGTGCCCCCATGCCTGGCCCTTGTTGGATCTTAAGGTAGAGGAGTGACCGGATTTGGCTTGTATGTTAACAGGATCCCTCTGGCTTCTATAAGGTGGATAGACGGAGGACGGGAGAGGCAGGGGACCATCAGTAAGGAACCCTGGGGCAAAGGAGCAGTTACAATACCACTGCAGCCATCCAGGTGCAAGATGGCAGATGTTTAGACCAGGGTGGCAACCTTGGTGATGGTTGGAAATGGTAGATGCCAGGTATTTGGTGAAGGTGGAGCCTGCGGTATTTACAGATGAGTTGGACGTGGATGGGGCGGGATGAAGAGTCAAAGATGATCACAGAAGGTGTCTTGGAGGCAGCAAAGTATATGAAATGCAGAGTTACATTCATAAGGACTCTTGTAAGCAGGGCTGCATCCTTGCCTTTCTGTTTTGGTTTTTTTGAAACAAGATTTTGCTTGCTATGTGGTCCACACTGGCCTTGAGCTCACAATCACCCAGCCCAAGTCTCCCATGGGCTGATACTATAGGTGTGTGCCACCACACTCAGTTCTGTCCCTGTGCTTCTTAGCTGTGTCAGTCATAGTTTATACTGAGCTGTCACCCCAAATCCTCACGTGCTCATAGGCGAGAGGTTGGAAGGTGACTGGATTGTGGTTGTGTGATACTGGATCAGTCCAGATGGGTTTGTAGCTGGGTGAGGCTCGGAGCTGAAGCCTGGTAGGAGGAGGTGGGTGTGGCCTGGAAGGGAATACAGATATCCTTCCTCCATCCCACTCTGTTTTCTGCCTGTTATGCTATGAGCAAGCTTCCTCTGTGATGCCCCTCTGCCAGGCCACCCTGCCTTGGAGCCAGCTGACTATGGGCTGAAACCTCTGCAGATGCAGACTGTGTGCTAAATAAACCTCTCCTATAACTTATGAGTGCTGGGTATTTTGTCCTAGCAATGAGAAAGCAACTAACACAGTGACCTTGGGCAAATTGCTTCCTATCACCTCTGGTGTTTTTGTTGTTGTTGGGGTTTTTTTTGGTACCAGAAATGGAACTGAGGACCTTGCACTTGCCAGGGAGGTGCTGTGCTGCTGAGCTATCTCCCTGGCCCTTCCCACCACCTCTGGACCTACTTTTCTTCTTTTTTTGAGACAGGGTCTTGCTGTGCTGCCCAGGCTGGCCTCAAACTCCTGGACTCTCTAGACTTGATGCCACACAACCGTAGCGCCAGCTACTAAAGTAAGGGAAACACAAATGCAAGGCCAACCTGGGCAACATAGCAAGACCCTG
>PVLD010037401.1:0-10269 GCA_004027595.1 Dinomys branickii | reverse complement strand
GGGAGAGTGTCATTCACTGGAAGAACAACTTGAGTTGAGTACAAAACATTCTGTGTCTGATTTATCTGTTGCTATCAAGTAGAAAACATAGCCAGGAGTAGTTGCCCACAAAACTTGGTCACAAAACTTGTTCATTTGATAACACTGCAGTGTTATCACTTATTGATGTTGTTAAAAAACATACAAGAATTCCATCAGTCTTATCCATGTTACATTTTGCTGGGACAGGATACCTGACGCTATCAACCTTAAGGAGGAGTTTATTTTGGCTCATATTTTTAGAATATATCCGGCTTGCTTTAAGGGAGGAAGACATGGTGGAAGGGTCCTGTGAAGAGAAGCTGCTTACCTCGTGGTGGTCAACAGTTAGAGGGCAAAAGAGAAGATCTGGGGAGGGAGATACACCCTAATGTGTCACACCGTGGGTGACCAGCATCTTGCTTCCAGGCCCCACTTCTCACATCACATTTAGCTATAATATCTGCAAGATTTGATCCCCTTTCTCAGCTCCTACTTCAGCAAGCATGGTGTAGGGCTGTAACCCCAGAGCTCTGGAGGAGGAGGTAGGAGGGTTGCTGCAAGTCTGAGGCCACCCTGGCCTACACAGTGAGTTCAAGGTGGCAAGCCTGAACAACATAACAAGACTCCGTCTCAAAATAATGAACAAATAAAATAGAACAAAAACCAAAGAAGCCCCATCTACGAACTCTTGGGAGACCTCTAGATATAAACCATGACATCATCTTTCCCTATTTCAGAAAAAATCCGAATAGAACTTTACATACATTTCAAAACATAATTTGCTTTTAATAGCGGTACTTCTTTCATATTAATTAGAAAATTTTAAATACTTTTTTTATTGAATGTTAATGTATTTTAAGGTTACTTTCCAGTTGTGTACTTCATTGTAAAAATCTATTTTTGAGCATTTATATCTTGCATTTTTCTTCTTAATATTCTGAATTTTAATTTCTACTTAATACATCTTCTGACTGTTATGCTGCTAAAAGCTACTTAGGTGTGACTACAAAGATAAAGAAGGTTTTTCACAACAAAGCCTGTGAAAGTATTGAAAAGCAGAACATGGCTAAAATATGCTGTGCACCCTTTGCAGGCTTATTTTAAGTATGAACTTAGCTAACATGAGGGAAGAGAATTTTAGAAATGTGCAAGTACACTAGAGAATATTCAGTATCCTCTTGCAAGCAATCAGAGGTCAGGAATCTGTCCCTTTTTTTCCTCACCGTCTAATTATACTAAACTAATTTGTTATTTGAAAGTGGGGAAGGAAATTTAGATAGCAATTTCAAGGCCATGTCCTTCTTTTTCAATTTTAGACTGGTTGAGCAATCTTCTCATCAACTTCCTGAACTTGTTCTTAAGAAATACAAACTAAGTAAATACACCAACGAGGTCTATTAATGTGGTGTCAAAAGGAGACACGTTATGTCTCATGTATATAGTTGTTATGTAACACCCACTTCACCACCTGAGAATGAACTTTGGGACTATTACCTTGTTTATCAAGAAATAAAGATCCTGCTCATCCTGGCAGGACTTCCACTCTTCTGGGAGAAGATCCTGCGCTGTTTCAGATTCAGCGTGTGCTCCTTTGTTATGCTTTTTCAATGACCTGCAGGTCCTCAGCGTTAAGTACTTCAGATTCCTCAGGGGGAAAGTTAGGAGCCTGCTACCATCTCCTGAGAGGGGTGGAGATGCTCTGTCTTGTCTGCCCTGGGCGTTGCTAAGAGCTCACCAGCTGTGGGTGCTGGATGTGCACTATCAGAACTGATACCACGCAGTCTTTTCTACATCTGAGTAAAGGTACTGACTGCCAGGGCTTGACAGTGCTGTGTGTCAGTTATCAAAGTGAAGGTGACTTGGTGACTCAGATACTGAGATGCAGTGGGCCTGAGTTTGGGACTTCTAGTGGCAGGCACAGTGGTAACCAGGCTTCCCTTCACAAACTTTGAATCTTTTCCTGGATTTGTAAACCATGTCCAATGGCCTTCTCTGGAGAATACTCCTGTTTTACATCACTTTTCTTCCTTTGTTCCTATATCCACCCAAGACTTAGGAATCTTCCATGTTCTCATGACCCTAAGGCCATGGATATAGTTCAGTAGCACAAGTGCCTGCCTGGCAAGTGCAAGGTTCTGAGTTCGATTCCTGGTTAAAAAAAAAACTCATGACCTTCAATATTTCTATTTGCTCAGCTTTATGCACATAGCTAGCATATATAAAAGAAAAACTATGGAAATAACACAATCCACAATTTACCCAATATTTTCTAATCTGTGATCACAATTTAAAATGCACATTCTTAAAAATAGAGCTAACATATATTTATTTCCATTTAATGAGTCAATATGATTCAGTAACATGCACTGATTAGATCCCAGGGACATTGCAGATTATATTTACTCTGGGTTAAGTAAGCCATATGAGTCTTTAAATTCTTAGACATTCTGTCTCATTTTGCTAAACTGAGTTCAACAACTACAATATAGTCACATATTTTCCATATAATATAGTAACATATTTTATTGCTATCTCTTATGATATGAACGTTTGATTCCTCCCTCCTTTATATCCTTGTGTCATTTTTTTCCAGCTTAGCAATAGTACATTTTCACATTTTATTGAAACTCTTTTTTATGGCTTACTTTTTCCACTACATAAAAACTATTCCATCAATGCTGTGGATGCAGCAATTAGCATCATGTTCATTAACTATCAAGTAAAAAAATAACATGAGTACAGTACTGAAGAAAAAGTAGTTGACCTGTAAATGTTGAATACAAATGACAGAAATTGGCCCGAAACCCTAAGGGCAGAAAAGATGCCACTCTTTCCTTCTGAGAAGCGCAGTGGAATTTCTGAGTGTGCCTAGCTGCAGTTTAATAACCACACTTACACGCTTTAATGTTCAACCTCCTGTCGTACTTTTCCTTTTGTCATTTTCACTCCTTAGAAATGAATTCAAATTATGCTATAAAACCTGACGACACAAGTAGTTTCTTGTACCATGTGAAGAACTCTAGATAACTCAAGTTGTCTCACGGTGAAAAGAATAAACGATTTTACATGAGCTGCCCAGGAAGGTTGTACCTCTCGTATTGATTCAATGCATTTTCTTTCATGAAATAAAAAGAAAAAAGCACAAGGTCTCTGTTACAATGAAAATGTCCCCAAGCATTTTTGTTATCTTTTGTTATAAAAGTCACTACACATAATGTTTTAAAAAGAATGTCAAAAGAGTAAACTTGCAAAAGTTTACCAAATTACCTAATCATGTGTCACCACTGAAGACTATATGGAAAGAGTTTTACATCTGACTTCAAGTAATATATGAGACCAGTGGTTCTTCTATTAATTTTGTGCACTGGAGTAATGCCAGAATAAACTGTGGGCGCCTTCCAGGAAAGTCCCCAAATACAACCGAGGAAGAAATGTCCTTCCATGCACAGATCTCTGTGGTACTGATGCAGAGCTTGCCTAAACATTTTTGCCTTCACCTCATCTCATAAATTCCTGACAAATTCATTGTAGGATTCAAGTAATATTTTTTTCTCCTTTCACTCCAACTCTCCCTGCAAAGGCAAAAGGGACTTTATGACTGAGAGTCAATCAGTGCACCGTCCCTTTCTTTGAGGCAGTTTCTGTCTCCTTTCACAATTTTTTCGACATCTTGGAACTCTATTTTTGAATGAAAAGAAGTCCCTTCATAGTGTGTGTGTGTGTGTGTGTATGTGCGTGTGTGCAATGCTCAAGCCAAACAAAGCACCAAGAATTTCCAATACTCAGAGTAGCTATGATCATGTCCACTTGTCAATGGAATCCAGCCTAAAGTTATGTGTCTATTTCCGTTAAGTGAGGGTGACTGACCTTTCCCAGTGTTTGTCCCAACTCTCACTTTCCATCCCAGGAGGTGGGCGAAAAACCATCTCCTGGGAAAACTGTTGTTTATAGCAATCACTTCAGCACCTTAGTATTACTCTTCTAGGCTGCAATCTTGACCTTTCTGGCTGCCCTACTTACAATTTCCAGTTCTTTCTGACGTCTTGTGTCGATTATCACTGCTGCATTTTTATTTAGTAGATATGATCACTTTCTGGCATGCAGCAAATTTTATATATGTATGTATATCTATTCCTTCCCTGGAAATGAACGCTCCACAGAACAAGTTTGTTGTTGTTGTTATATTGTTTTATTTTTATTTCCGGTTTCTTGTTGTGTCTCCAGCACTAGCAATCCTCTGGAAACGTAGGGAGACTTCAGGATATATAACATTTTTCCCATGATTGGAAATTTTATGAGAACTTCTCTACTCCTGTTAAAACAAACAAACAAAAAAGAAACCCTCATGTGTGCCCACTTGTGTCCTTCTAAAAGCAGATGAGAGCAGGGTCCATCCTGAGCCCCTTGCTCAACGCACTTCACCATGGAGATTCTCCGGCCACAGTTGAGGTTGCAGAAATCCCTTGTCTCTATTGTGTTACATTTACCTGCTTGCAGTAACTCTGAGGATTAATTACATGATTGAGTTGGTTTACTGAATGAAAATGGAGTTCTCAGAGGAAAGCTTTATGGCTCAGACAGGAAAAACTATCTACTGCTGCTGATAATAAAATATGCATGTTTCGTTCTTTCTACCACTCTATACACTCCAGGCGATCTGCTTTATCCTGTATCCCAGGTTTCCTACCAGGGAAACAGGGACCCCAAAGGAGACCGTTGATATCCCTGTAGTTCTATGACAACTTCAGTTTCTCTTGGGCAGATATATTTCTAATGTTTGCGAACGTGGTCTCCAATGACATTATTCACTTCAGAAAACCCCTAGATTCATCCTATAATTTTTTTAAAAAATTACAAATGCATGAAAGTATACATTTCTGGGGAGTAGAGAAGAAAGCACACCACAGTTTCTAAAAAGTTCTTTTCTGATATTGGCATTTAGCAGTAGTACTAACAGCTTGATCCTTTCGAAAATTCAAAAAACTGTATCCTTGGCAGGAAATATCTATTGCTTGCTGGAGTGAGGGCAGCTACAGCGTCTTCTGATCTCATCATTAGTAATGAAACCAGTAACCCACTTCTGCAAATTGGCAGATTGAGTCGGTGTCTGAGGAGTAAGGTGGCAGACTTCCCTTTATCTGTGCTCCATAGTTAAGAGCATTTCCAGCTTTTCTTCCTGATTGCTGCAGTGTAGCAGTGAGAAATCATAATAGAAAGAAAAAGGACTGATAGCTAATGATGAAAAGTCTTTCTGAAGTAACAGAAGGGATGAGTTTACAGCAATAGACTTATCTGGGGATAGTTATTTTCGTTCTGTAAATATACACGCATGCATGCATGTGCACACACACACACAGGCACATGCAAACATAAATGTCCCTTTAATGTATTAGGCATTTATTTACCATCATCTTCCAAGTAGGATTCTTCTAAAAAACATCAATTACTTTATTATTATTTTAGTGTAATATTTAAAAATGCCTTAAGACTGTATTAACAAAGCTTCTCTTCACAAAATATTTCCCCTCCTTTCAGCATGATGATTTACTACAAGAATTTTTTGAGGGAAACTTACACAGTAATTATGTGTATATCTATATATCTATATATCTATATCTATCTATCTATATATATGTGTGTGTGTGTTTTATGCATGCAAGAAACATCATTTTATAATGGCACAGAAATTCAATCCAGGTAATTATTTTTTCTTTTATGATGTCAAATGAGTGAATTTGGGCTATGATATTTACTCCTACTTGGGGGTGCAACAATACCAAAGCACAGTGTCCTCCTTGCCAGTGCGGGAACACACAGAGTGCTTGATGCCTGCCAGCCGGACACATGAAGGAGGCAGTAGGCTCCTAACCCTCTAGCAGGCGCCTTCTCGCACTGAAGAAGTGAGCCATCCTTCTGAGAGCTTGGCATCAGAGTGTCCTTCTCCCACTAGTCCTCATATTCCAGTACTCACAAATGGTCTTTTCAAGTTTATCCTCTCCTTAGACAACCCCAGGAATGGAGAGTGAGCACATCTTTTTCATATATAAGCAACACAGGGAAGCTAAATGCCTGCCCCAGCTGGTTTACAGGGAAGCTAAATGCCTGCCCCAGCTGGTTTACAGGCCTCAACAAAAGTATTTAACAAAAGAAGCTGCAGTTGTTCTTTTAAATCTAACAGACTCTAGCCTGAAGTGCCATCTTCTCAGGATCCCATTGGCTTTGCTTCTCTTCATTGCCCATGTTGTGGCCCCCTTTCTCTCTCCCATACCCTCCCTTAGGCACCTGCTCTTCCCGAGCTCTGCTGCAGTTGCGCTGCTCTCTGTCAAATCCTTACATGTGGTGTTGTCTCAGGATCACTGCATTTGGTTTTTCTCTGCTTCAAATGCACCCCGCACCCCATCTTTGCCTGGCTGCTCCTAGCTTTCACGCGAGAGTTTAGAATTCACATTTCCTCAGTACAGTAACTAAATTAGCCCTTCAGGGGACACACACAATTCCCCTGTTTCCTGAAGTGGTTCTTTGCTGCACAGTGTGCACCTCTGTGTTCTTGATCATTTCTACTCTTAGAGGCAATAATATGTCCTATCCCTAAACCAGAGCGTTCGCAGTACCGAGAACACTACGGGCATAGCAATACATAACTTGGAAGCAATTCATTAATCACAGAGCTATAAAAACGACAACTGAAACTTTTTATGGAATAATTATCCAATGCTAAACAGTAATCGTCTCAATAAAATTACTTTAAAACTACAAGTGGCTAGAAACGTAAAAAAAATAAAAATTTTGCAAAAGAAGTGTGAAAACCTCTTCAGTAAAACACATTTTACGATTCCAGTTCTTACCTTCCGAATTTGCTAGTTGGACTTTTCTTATAGCTTATATCGATATCTATAACTATATCTAATCTATATCTATAGCTATAATCTCTTCACACATTACTTGATCATTAAAATATCCCTACGTCTCCTCTCAGTCTATTTATCTGGATAGGAAAATTGGTGAGAAGATTACTTGATTCTCTGTTTTCTTTACATTTTAGAGGGGATTTGCTTAATATTAGGGAGATGATACAAGGATTTTTTTAATCAAATGCAGATTTTCTAAATAGAAGCAGAAATTTTAAGCTACAGTATATTTTAAAGACATGAATGGTAAATTATTACAGCCACCCTCCTTTAAAACAAAAGAAATGAATCCAGAAGCATGGCTTTCTAAATTCAGAAAATGAGTTCATTTTGGCTGATGGGCACACACAATCCAAGAATCCCTTTGCCAGGTCTAGCGCAGCTCCCAGCAGACCACATTTCTGTGTCATAATGATATTGGAAAAAGCACAATAGGGAACAAAAATGACGGTGGCTTCTAATTCAGCGTTGGCTGATGAGCTAAATGAACTGGCAGTGCTTGTAGGAATGGGACCGGGAAGAGTAGCAATAGGCAATTTTCTGTGCAGACTAATACAACAATTTCTTCAGCAGAGGAAATTGGTTTAAAGTTCCTCTCTCCATTTTCAAGTGCCCTTTGTTCAGTGCTTCTCAAGAGCAGTTTTCCGTAGTGGATTTCTATTCGCTAGAAAGTTTTAGTAATAGGAGGGCCACTAGCAAAGTTTCAATAGCTCTCTCTGCACTAAAGTCAGGTGTGATGAGAACTGGTAAATTTTAGATCCCTCACGCAGATGGTTTGACATTATCCGGAGGTTTTGGGGAAAACGCTTAGCAGGGCAGGCAGCGTACCTAGGCCTAACAATTCTAAATCTGATTTTGCAAAACACCTGCAGCACAGGGACAGAAAACTGGAAGTAAGGATGAGGTTATGAAGACCAAGCATTTGATCACATTTAATCTTTTGGTTAACTGACGCAGAATTGTTGCTAGACAAAGATCAGTGAATGACTCTTTTAAGGTCTCTCTCCAAAGACTAGAACTAGACATAAACTTAGGCGACTACATTTAATGGATTATATTTATTATAGTTTACTTTCATGGAAAATGCCATCACCATATATTATTACTCTTTAAAAAAAAAAGACGACTCTCACAAGTTTCTACCTAATGATATAATTACTTCAGTAGGTAGCATAATTAGAAATTACTTGAAGTATAAAGAGCGCCTGGTAAAGAAATACTTCATTTACTAAATAATTTCAACTCAAATGATTATTAAGTTAAAATCAGAAGTGGCTGAAAACCTCCAGTAATGGTTTTTACCAGTGCCACCTGACAGAGTAATTGCTCAATTGATAATTAGTTACAAACAGCAGTGCCCTTTATTTTTACTTAAAATAAGTCAGCCAATTTTCACTCCTCAAAAACGAATATTAATTAGATGGGAAGATTAAAAAACACTATACCTTGTTAGTGGAAGGCCTGGAGATTCTTAAGAATTAGCAACAGAAAAAAATCATAGGTACTGTTCCTTTTATTATCTTACATTAGAAGAATGGGAGAGAGGGAAATTTTCTGATTTAAATGTTATTGTTGACTGCACTCATTAAAGTGAGCCAAATGTGTTTTTATTATGTAGGAATATAGTGAAACTATTCATGGCTTTCTCATTTTTTTGCATTATTCATCTTTGTGAATAAGTTTGGCTATATTCATGAAAATACACCTTAAATCTGTTTATGTTAGTGTTTACCCTTTTATATGGAGGCATTAATAATGTTGCTTTTTCCTTCTTGGCATTCATTTAATGACTGGAAAAATTAGAAAGGAGTCCACACTTTGGTGCTAAAGCATTATTTTTCTTCTTACAACTCATATACTGTATGTTTTAGTTCACATATTTATATGTTCTGTGTCTTTGTTTAAAAAGTGGTGAATAGTGTAAAAGGAAAAAGATTTATAGGCAGGTAAATAGATGCTTCATAGGTTCAAATCATGGCTCATCCTTTTACCAGCTGTGAAATACAGAACAATTCCCTTAAATTACCTCACACCATTTTTACATCACAGACATGTTGGTCATGAAAGCGTGGAGGGAAAATTAAATAATGTATGAGGTGCTGTCACTCAGGGAACATTTTACACATGCCCTCCTCTCGCTCCCTGCGCTAAGCATAGCTTTCCAAGTGCTCTAAGGAGTTATGTAGATGTGGGATTATCACAAAGCTGAAGCGATGTCAAAGGATTTTGGTGCTGGGGAAGTTTTGTTCTAATGTCACACAGTATCTCCTATACGTCTACATAGCTCAAATTAATCCTAGACATACTATTTCCTTGGTGAGGCCAAAGCAAATGTATTTTTCCTGAAGCAGAAATAGTGAGATAAAACCATTGTGTAGACTAAATACATTTCTCTCTTAGTCCATTTAAGCTGCTACAGTAATATGGCATAAACCATGTGATTTATAAATAACAAAACTTATTGCTCAGAGTTCTGGAAGCTGGAAGGTCAAAGGATTGAGTGTCATCAGTACTAGGGAGAGAACAAGTTTAATAGGTGGTGTATTATATCAGTTTCACAAAGAAATAGGAAAAATAAACACTAATACCTCCCTCCAGCTTCTTTCACTGGGGCACTAGAAAACAGAGCCTGTTGAAGAAAGACTTAATTGGCTAAATAATTTTTATGGGGGTGACGAGGAGGTGACTGTTTTGCTTATATAATTACGGTCACATACCAGGTATTTAGGGCAGAAAAAAGGAAGAACTGAAGGAAGAAAAGAAAGAGAGAAGAAAGAAAAACAGACCAGTAAAAGGAAACTTGGAAGGAAGCTAAGGGGTAGAAGATATCCTCTCAAATCTACAATAAAAATGAAATTAGAACTCATCAAAACTAGAACGTAAATTTTAGTTACTGGAAATTCTGTTGATATATTATACCCTGAGAGAGGCTAATTCAATCAAACATTACTATCCCCAAGCCTATCCAAGACTTTGAATTACTATTAGAAAGAGCATTAATTATGTTTATATTTAATTTCTAAATCTACACTAAAGCTAAATGCATTCTTATGTGCACTAACTTCAAATATGAACATACATATTATTATGGATAATTTGTATGTTAAAAATATTTGAACATTGGGATTGCTGTAGGGATACTGTTTTTTTTTTTTTATTTTAGAAACATAAAAGTACAAAAACATATTGACAAACAGACACCCATCATCATAGAAAATAGTACAATCACAACTAATCTATAGACAAGGTGATATGGTCTCAACAGTAGTTGTTGCTTTATCCATTGATATCTTCGAATTGTAGATGTATGGACCCATATACAGACATGCAAATTTAGTCA
>PVLD010037400.1:0-10271 GCA_004027595.1 Dinomys branickii | reverse complement strand
GGTCAGGGATTGTGATTCCACCTGACTTGTCCTTATTGCCCAGGATTGCTTTTGCTATTCTGGGTCTCTTCTGGTTCCAGATGAATTTGAGGCATATTTTCTCTAGATCTGTGAGGTATGCTAATGGTAGTTTAATGGGAATTGCATTGAATCTGTACAACAGTTTTGGTAGTATGGCCATTTTCACAATGTTAGTTCTCCCTAACCATGAGCATGGTATGTTTTTCCATTTATTGAAATCCTCTTCAATCTCCTTTTTCAGAGTACTGTAGTTTACACTGAATAAATCTTTCACATTCTTTGTCAGATTGATTCCTAAGTATTTCAATTTCTTGGTTGCTATTGTAAAAGGTATGGTTTCCTCAATTTCTCTCTCGGTCTGTTTGTTGTTCGTGTATAGGAATGCTATTGATTTTTGGGTGTCGACTTTGTATCCAGCTATGCTGCTGAATTTGTCAATTAATTCCAGGAGTTTTCTTGTGGAGTTTTTGGGGTCCTCCATGTATAGTATCATGTCATCTGCAAATACTGATAGTTTAACTTCTTCCTTTCCTATCCTTATTCCTTTTATTTCTCTCTCTTGTTTGATTGCTCTCGCTAATGCTTCCAGAACTATGTTGAATAGGAGTGGTGACAATGGACATCCTTGTCTTGTTCCTGACTTTAAAGTGAGTTTTCAGTTTATGTCCATTTAGTATGATGTTGGCTGTTGGTTTGTCATAGATGGCTTTGATCGGATTGAGGTAGAGGCCATCTATTCCTATCTTTTCTAAGGTTTTTAACATGAATCCATGTTGGACTTTATCGAAAGCCTTTTCTGCATCTATTGAGATGATCGTGTGGTTTTTGTCTTTGACTGTATCAATATAATGTATTACATTTATTGATTTGCGAATATTGAACCATCCCTGCATTCCTGGGATGAATCCTACCTGGTCGTGGTGTATAATTTTCCTTATGATTCACTGTAATCTATTTGCCAGTATTTTGTTGAGTATCTTTGCATCTATGTTCATTAGAGAGATTGGTCTGTAGTTCTCTTTCTTGGTTGGGTCCCTCTCTGGTTTTGGTATCAGTATAATACTTGCCTCCAGAAATGTGTTAGGGAGAATTGCTTCCTTGTCGATTTCATTGAAGAGTTTGAGGAGTGTTGGCATCAATTGCATTAATTTCTGCCCTGAGTTTTGTAATCTCCTCCCTTCTTTCGGCTCTTGGTTTGGCTTGTTGCTCTTTTTCTAAGAGTTTGAGGTGTAGCATTAGGCTATTTATTTGCTCTCTTTCTGCTTTCTTTGTATATGAGTTCATTGCTATAAATTTCCCTCTGAGGACTGCTTTCACTGGATCCCACAGATTCCGGTAGGTTGTACTTGCATTTTCATTTATTTGTAGGTATTTTTAAATTTCTTCTTTAACTTCTTGTGTGACCCATTGGTTATTCAGGAGGTTGGTGTCTAATTTCCAAGTGTTTATGTGGTTTTTGGAGTTCTCTTTGTCATTAATTTCCAATTTCATTGCACTGTGGTCTGACAATATGCATGGGATAACTTCAATTCTTTTGCATTTAGATAGATATGCTCTATGGGCTAGAATGTGGTCTATTTTGGAGAAAGACCCATGTGCAGCTGAGAAAAATGTGTATTCTGATGTTGTGGTGTGGAACACTCTGTATACATCTACTAAGTCCATTTGTTCACACTTTTGGTTCAGGTCTGTTATTTCTTTGCTGAGTTTCTGTCCAGTTGACCTGTCTCTTTGCGTCAGAGGGGTGTTTAGGTTCCCTATTACAATAGTGTTATTAGTTATTTGATTTTTCACGTCTGTTAAGATTTGACTTGTCAAGTTAGGTGCTCCATTGTTTGGTGCATAAATGTTTAGGATTGTTACCTCTTCCTCTTGCAGCTTTCCCCTAACTAGTATGTAATGGCCTTCTTTATCTCTTTTGATTGTTTTTGGCTTGAAGTTTACATTGTCTGCAAACATAATAGCTACCCCTGCTTTTTTCTGGGGACCTGTTGCATGGAGAATTGTTTTCCAACCTTTCAACCTGTGGATTTCCTTTTGAGTAAAATGTGTTTCCTGCATACAGCATATCGTTGGATTGTGTTCCTTAATCCACTCTTCCAATCTTTTCCTTTTGACTTGTGAATTGAGGCCATTTACATTAATGGTTATAATGGTTATATGTTGGCTTATTCTAGTCATGTTATTTACTTGATGTTTTCCTTCTTTTGCTGACTGTTTATTTACTTGTTCTGTTTAGGGAGTTATTTCTATAGCTGTTCTTGGGATTGTGGTCTCTTTTTTCTCTGTCTAGAATATCTTTTAGTGCTTTTTGCAATGCTGGTTTGGCACTCATGAAGTTCTTCAGTTGTTCTTTGTCGTGGAAATATTTTATTTTTCCATTGAATTTGAAGGATAGTTTTGCAGGATACATCAGTCTGGGTTGGAAGTTGTTTTGTCTCAGAATCTGTAATATCTCGCTCCAAGCTCTTCTTGATTTCATGGTTTCCATTGAGAAGTCTGCTGTGATTCTGATGGGCTTTCCTTTATAGGTGATCTGTTTCTTTTCTCTAGCGGCTTTTAATATTGTGTTCTTTTGCTGGATATCTGGGATCTTGACTATTATATGTCTGTGTGTGGTTTTCTTTGGGTTATGGATCGTTGGGGTTCTATATGCCTCTATTAACTGAACTTCAGTATCTTTTACCTTGTTTGGGAAATTTTCTGCTATTATTTCAGCAAATATTCTTTTTATATCGTTTGTGTGGTCTACTGCTGTTTCACACACTCCTGTTACTCGAATATTATTTCGTTTTGCCTCATCTTGCAGCTGTTGGATTGATTTTTCTTGGGTCTTTGATGATTTTATGAGATCCTTCCTTTCACGCTCATAAGCTGCCATGCTGTCTTCAAGGTCTGAAATTCTATCTTCGGTTTCATTTAAGCGGTTTTACAAGCTTTCAATGGAAGTTTTCAAATCCTGGCAATCTCTTTGGACCTGTTTCATTCTTGGTAATTCATTCCTAAATTGCTCTTTAATGTTTCCATTTGTTTCCTATTTTCTTCTAGTCTTTTATGTATTTCTTCTCTGTGTACAGAACATTTCTTCCATTATAGTTTTCAGTTCATTTTTTGTCTGAGAGATCACTGCAGGTATGTGGCTTATTTCTGCTTTAAGCTCTTCTATGGCCTGATGGAGTTGTTTCTTTATTTCGGATGCAATTGTTTCAGAACTTGCAGGTATGTGGCTTCCTAGTTCCCCTGTATCCTCGCATCCAGGACTTGTTCTGGGTGAAGTTGAGTTCTGAGACTGCGTTTTGTTCTTCTGTCTTCCCATTTTTGGGTATCAGATTCAAAATATTGAGCAATAAACTACCCAGGCAGTTCACCAGGCAAAGGTCTGTTGCAAAGGCTGCTCCATTGACTCCTCTTCAGGAGAATGTCCCTTAAGCTTTCTGCTGAGAGTTCTGCTTAAAAGGCTGTTCATATGCTGGTTTGTGGGGTGAGCTACTCCCTATCAAGAGACCCGGGTGAGGTGTGTAAGACCACTCCCCCGCCCTCCCAGGGTTCCCTGCAGGTATGGGGATGGATCTCCTCCCCCACTTGGTGATCTGGTCGTGGTGCGCAGATAGCTCACCAGTTTCGGAATCCCTGCAGGCAGGAAGGTTCCAAAGTTCCAATTTTTTGTGCTACGCCCACGATCTGCCGCTCCTCGACGCTTCTGTTTCCTCGCACTCTCCGGGTCTGGGGGAGGGAGCGGGATGCTCCGCTCCTCTGTGCTCCTCACACCGCCTCGGCTGCGGACTGCAGGCCGCTGAGGGCCTTGGCTGCGGGGGCCGGGACCGGAGCAGGATCCCGGTTAGGTGCTCAGATTTGCGTAGCCTGCCCGAGGAGCTTGAGCTCCGAGACTGCCCCGTGAAGCAGCGCTTTTTAATAGTTGTGCTCAACGACCCTCACTCATGCCTCTGTTTCTAGGCTGAGAAGTGAGAGCCCTGAGCCTGTAAAATGCAGGCTTTATAAAGGCTGAAACCACAAAATTATAGGAGCACAGCAAGTTCCTTATGCTCAGGTGGGCATCCTGCTTGGCAGGAACAGATAGTTTTTTGGGGGGTTTTTCCAAGACGGGACAAGGAATAATATATACAGCAGTTTCGTTTACCGAATATGGGCATGGGCTGTTTGAGGTGAACTGGGAGTCAAACACGGAGTTAGTTCAGCCTGAAACCAGGTTCTTGGACCATTACAAATACAGGGAATACAAAATTATAGAGAAGATAGTAGGGAATTAGCACCTGATGCTGTATTACATAATGTTATCTTCGCATTTGTTAACACAGAAACAATAAAGGAAATACCGAATTATAGAGAAGATAGTAGGGAATTGACACTGGATGCCGTATTACATAATGTTATCTGTGCATAAAATGGGCTCATTTTAGACTGGGTTTTCATTGTCCTTTGCTGCCCAAAGGCCTTTTAAGAATTGTCATTTGCCATATGAAAAGCTGAGATTTCCCAAATTTCTTCTCTTCTTTTTCTTGTAAACCTGCCAGTCCTTTGCGGGTAACTTTGCACTGCTTTGTTAACTGGAGCCTTAGTGACCAGAAAATAAATAGCATCATGTTTTCAGAGCTCCTCCACCAGGGATACCAGATCCAGGACAGACGTACCAAAGGGGGTGCACAAACCTCCTTTCCAGTGTCTCTGGCTCTTTCTCTCACCTAGCACCTGTCCAATAAACCAGGATGGCAGTTTGTTGCTTTGGTAATGGTCGGTTTATGGGTCACCGAGGATAGGCTAGTTAATGCTGACCTGAAAGCCACTCCCCAGTACCCAGTGCCAGGGTTTAACAGGATAGAGTCTTTATTCCTGTTCCCACTGCCTGACCCTGAAGGCTGGCCAGTGGCTGTGCTCTTGTGTCCTTTCTCTGGCCTTTGAGTAGAGCCTTAGTGGTCACCGTGGGAGGAGGAAAAGTGAATGCGGAGAGGTGCCATGGGCATTTCAAGCTTCCATGTCCTGGCTCAGGCAATCAATAGAATATCTGACTTCAAGGTAGTTTATGGGGGGCGCCCCCTACCACTGCCCTTGCATTCTGCCAGTTCCAAGAAGGAGCAGGAACCAGGGACAAGTGATTGATTAGTCCTAATTATTACTCCATTTGGTGCTCTAGTGTGACCTCTGTCAGTCCTATGAAAGGGTTTCTAGCCCAGTAATCTTTCTTTTTTACTTTAACATATACATGTAAGGCTGTAAATTTTCCTCTGAGCACCAAGGCCCACTATTTCATGGGGTATACAAAGTAGCGAGTTTCTCATTTCATGATTTCTTCTATTTATTCTTTCTTTTTTTTTTTTTTTTTTTTTTTTTTTTTTTTTTTTTTTTTTTTTTTTTTTTTTTTTTTTTTTTTTTTTTTTTTTTTTTTTTTTTTTTTTTTTTTTTTGGTCTTTTTGAGACAGGGGCTCTCTATGCAGTTCAGGCTGTCCTTGAGCTCACTTTGTAGCCCAGGCTGGTCTTGAACTGGCAAAGATCCTCCTGCCTCAACCTCAAGGATGCTGGGATTACAGGCGTGAGTCACCACACCCAGCTACTCTTCTCTCTTTATAAGTGGAAACATGTCTCTCATTTTTGACTATCATAAGACAGTTTATCAAGCACTGGTTAAATGCCTGGGTTCTTTCCCTTTCTTAACTCATGTTCAAAATAATGAGTTGGTTTTCAGCATCTTCTAAGGCAATTAGTAAGTTTTACATTCTGCATAATTTCTGTGTTACTATTTGTGTATAAGAGGTTGAGATGTAGTTGCTATGTATGCCAACCTAACATAGTCCTAGGTTGAGACATATTTGATGTGCACCAATGCATTTAAATAGCTGAAGTGTAGATGGACCAACTGTGCTATTCTGGTGTCTGTATTTGACATCTTTCTTTCTCTGATTTGATCTTACTGGTTTGGGCGTCTTCCTTGATTTCTAGAATAAGAAGTTACCCCAGGTTTACCTTGCCCTCTTCTAGACCTTTTCTCCAGAGTATTCAGGTTCTGTTTAGGTACAAGAAATCAGATTTAAAGGAACAGCCTTGGTGCAAGGTGTATTCATTAATACTAGGAAGTGGATTATTTCTAGGGCTTTCAATGTAGTAGCAAACCATTTTTAAAAACGATAAGGTATTCACGTATTTAATTCAAAAATTAAATTTTTCTTTGAATTAATCTCATCAATTCCACAATAAAAACTCAAGTTCCTGTTACTAAACTAATTATTCATTTGCTTTTTTGCACAAAACACTCACAAAGTCTATGGAATAATATCACCACCAGGGCCTCTGAAAAGGAGATTTTTGCCATATTTTAATGTCTTCTCTTGTGCTTTGGCATTTTTTACCAATAAATAAATGTCCTTTTAAAAAATTTGAAAGAGTTTCTCTAATAATATTTTCTCCAATATTGTGTGAAAGAATATTGGTCCAATTTTACCATATCAAGGAAGGATGTAGAGAGATGCTCCCAAAGGTCCTGAGTTTGGGAACCAGCCATTGTGTCTCTGTATTCAGAAAATTTCTTGTATGTTACACAGACTGGAGTGAGGGGCTATTAATGGAGGCATGGAGCTGATCATTCTGCCATAGGCCAGAGGGCTTGGAGAGCATATGGCGGCAGGGCCTGGGTATGTGGCCATCTCTAAGGGCGGGTATGGTGGTTACATCTCTGTTCCCAGTTTCCACACCAAGGCAGACTTTCTCCACGGGGAGGTGGAGAAGAGGAACCTCAGTGAGAAGAGTTTGGTGTCCATGGAAATGTGTTTGTAAAATTCCCAGTGAAAGTCAGAGCAAATCAGTGACAAGGATTGTCCCAGGGGAGATGGCCACATTGGCCTGGAAGAGGGGAGACTCTGAAATCCCGAGGAGCTTTCCAAGCCTCGGGGCTACCACTGGCCTGGCCCAGGGCACAGTCTTGTCCCCACTGGGTCAGTGGTGGCTGCACATGGGCAGAGAGGAATCCCAAAGGAGGCAGGGTCGGAACCGCAGAGAGGCAGGAGGCGGAAGTGAGCTGCACTCTTCATCATAGCAGAACTCAGTGCCACCCACCAGCACCAGGAGCCACATGAGAACCAACACTCTGAAGGGCTGGGAAAAGGAAGCCAGTGGCCGGGGCAGTGATGGTAACAGCAGAGAAATGATCAAGGCACATGTTTCAGTTTGTGGCCAAATGGCTTTATTGGTTTGCAACATTCAATTTAAGATAAAATAGTACGTGACTCGCAGACAGCTCCAGTAAATCTTTACCACACCCCCTTCTAAGTGGGACACCAGGGGAGGAGCCTCCTAGACCAAAGGACAGGAAAGGAAGTGCTCAGAAGCTCAGGCTGCCGAATGGAATAGCACAGGGCAGGACACGGGAGAGAGACAGTAGAGCCAGAGGGTAACTTGGGAGGAGCACTTGTTAGGAGACGGGGCGAGAGTGGATAGTCTCTTCTTAGGAAGTGGTCGCCATTGCTGGCTTCATCCCACGGGGGCATGAGCCTTGAATTGTGGCCAGCTCAGCAAGACTCATCTGAGTTTAGAACCTCAGATCTTACACTGGCAGCACACAGGGACACAGCAGCTGGACTGGGAACAACAGGGCTTGCAGCAGCTGGACTGGCAGCAGCAGGGGTTACAGCAGCTGCACTGGGAACAGCAGGGGTTACAGCAGCTGCACTGGCAGCAGCAGGGCTTGCAGCAGCTTGACTGGCAGCAACTGGACTGGGAACAGCAGGGTTTGCAGACCCCACAGGACCCACAGCCTCCACTGTAGCACCCACAGGAGCCACAGCCACCTTTAGAACCCCCACAGGACCCACATCCCCCCTTGGATCCTCCACAGGAACCACAGCCACCCTTGCAGCCCCCACACGACCCACAGCTGCCCTTGCAGCCTCCAGAGGACCCACAGCTGCCCTTGCAGCCTCCACAGGACCCACAGCTGCACTTGCAGCCTCCAGAGGACCCACAGCTGCCCTTGCAGGCTCCACAAGACCCACAGCTGCCCTTGCAGCCTCCACAGGACCCACAGCCCCCCTTGCATCCCCCACAGGACCCACAGCCCCCCTGACCACAGCTGGAACAGGAACAGGCCGGCACACAGCAGCACACAGGCTTGCAGCAGCACACAGGCACACAGCAGCTAGAGTCACAGCCCCCGCAGCCGGAGCCACAGCCTCCAGAACAGCCACAGCAGGTCATGGTTTTGGTGATGGAGGTCGACAGGTCAGAGGAGCAGGCAGAGAGGGAGGTGTGCAGATATGGCTCCTCCTGGGCTGGGAACCTTATATACCTGCCCAGGGTATCGCTGAGCACGCATTCACTGTGTCATGGCTGTTTATGGCACTTTCTGGGGTTGTGTTTATTTGTTTGCTGGGTTTCAGGTTTTTGTTTGCCCCGTGCCACCCTCACTTTCTTATGGTTCTATGTGTGGCCGCTTCCTTGTTGACCTGGAGCCTGACGCACCTGACTCCTGCCTGCTGCTTTCCCCGTGTGACTTATCCAGGGTGTTTACTGCAAAGCCCAACCTGACTGCTTTCTCAGCATCTTCTCTTTCCAGCTGTGCAAATCTATTTCCTTTGATAATATGGCCTCGTGTAAACAGCTCCTCCAGCTGAACTTTCATCCACATCAGTAGAGTTTTTATTGAAACAAAAGTATTTTTTTTTTCATTCTATCTCTGCATTTGAAGGCACGTTAGGCAGTTTCACTGTCTTTGTTCAGGACATCTGGTTGCTCATGCTTCTGGGCAATGATATTTACAGCTTCAGGACAGTGAGTATTACTTTTTTTTGTCTTTTTGAGACAGAGTCTTGCTAGGAAGTTCAGGCTGGCCTTGAGTTCACTTTGTAGCCTGTGCTGATCTCAAACTCAAAATGATTCTCCTGCCTCAGCCTCCCGAGTGCTGGGATTACTACTATACTATTATACTATTACTATTACAAGCTATAGTATTACTTTTGTATAAAATGTTCATTAATCTCACAGATAGAAAGGGGCATTTCACTTAATGCTTTAATTTCTTTAATTATCTGTGTGGCTGACTTGTTTTGCTGTCATATATTTTTAAATCTGTCCTTTGCCCTGGAAGTTATTTGTAAATGAATGAAACAAATTCCTTGTCCTCAATGGATTTTGTTTTCAGAGAGTGTTTATCTGCGAGTTTAGGACTACATTTTTTAAAAAACTACTCTCATTACTATTGTCGCTGTGTTGTGGTGTCAAACAGGGAACCCAGGATATTGCGCTGCCACGCAAGTGCTGTACCGCTCAGGTACATCCCAGCCCAGTGTGTGACATTTACAACATTCGTTTTACTTTCTCTTTTCTTTTTTTAGCTTAGGCTTTTTGATTATGCATGTTTAGTGATGTTCACTGTGGGGAAGCGGCCTATGCATGGCACAGATTTAGATCATTTTCAATCCTTTCACCTCCCACCACCCATGCCTTCCCGCCCTGTCCCTTCCTCAGCTCCAAGAATCTGTCACCTCGTTTCCCATCATCACTTAGTGATTAATTGATTCATTGATTGACTTAGTATTTTAGGTTTCTCATAAGAGAAGCAATAAGATATTTAAATGTCTGAGTCTGGCTTGTTTGGGCTAGCATGATGATCTCAGATTCTATCCACTTTCCTGCCAATAATGTGATTTCATCCTGATGGCTAAATGATATCCCATTGTGCAAATATATTACATTTTCTTTACCCATGTATCTATTGACGAGCAACTAGGCTATTTTCAGAGGAGCCATTGTAACTTGTGCCACTACCAACACAGGTATGCCTGTGTCACTATAGTATGATGTCTTGAATTCTTTTGGTAAGGCCAGATATAGCTGTGTCAAACGGAACTTCTGTGTTATAGCTTGTATGTAGATGTCTCCTAGAGCCTCAGGGTCCCATAGGTGGGGCTTTTTAAATATGGCTAGATCTAGGGTGTGATACTGGTGTTAAGGGTGTTGTGACACTGGGTTAATTCACTCTTTGGTTTATCATAGTTCTGGGTGTGGATCTTGAGAGGATCCACACTGGGTGTGACAGCACCACCCAAACGGCTTCAACCTTGGATGGGGTAAAAGGGAAAGGGAGGGTGGCTGCTGATGGCTGCCGTGTGCTGCCTGCTCCTTCCTGCCTGCTGACTCCTGCCTGCTCTGTCGTGGACTGTTTCTCCTCTGCCAGGCCACCTTGCCCTGGAGACAAATGAGTATGGACTGAAACCTCTCTAAACTGTGAGCTGAAATAAACCTTCCAT
>PVLD010037399.1:0-10272 GCA_004027595.1 Dinomys branickii | reverse complement strand
TTTATTTGGGTTGTGGCTCATTGGAGTTCTATATGCTTCATTTACCTGCACATCAGTATGTTTTACCATGCTTTGGAAATTTTCTGCTATTATTTCTGCAAATATTCTTTTTATGTCGTTTGTGTCGCCTCCTGCTGGTTCATTGACCCTTATTAGTCTTACATTATTTCTCTTTGCCTCATCTTGCAGCTGCTGAATTGATTTTTCCTGGATCCTTATTGATTTTAAGAGAACCTTCCTTTCATGATCACTAGCTGCCACACTGTCTTCCAGATCTGAAATTCTATCTTTAGCTTCATTCAGGCAGTTTTGCAAACTTTCAATGGCAGTTTTGATTTCTTGGAAATCTATTTGAGTCTGTTTCATGCATTCTAATTCATTCCTAATTTGCTAATGTAATATTTCCATGCATTGCCTATGTTGATCTATTTTTTATCTGTTTCCTCTCTAGATGTGCAGAGCATGTCTTTCATTATTATTGTCATTTCATTTTTTGCCTGAGAGACTATGTCTGATCTGATCTCTTCTATGGCCTGATAGAGTTGTTTCTTTACTTCCATTGCAATCATTTCAGCAATTTCAGGTGTATGTTTACCAAGTTCCCCTATGTCAATGTCTCCTGGACTTGTTTGGAGTGGCATGGAATTCTGAGATTGCATTTTAGCCCTTTACCTTGTCATGTTTGATGCTGGAGGCCAAACACTCAGTCTCCCTCTTCTCTGGCAGTTCAGCAAAGGTCGGTAGTGGCCCTAGTTTTCTGGTAGTCAGACCTGTCCCTCAATGTCCACTGAGATGAACTGCTTAGGCTGGGGTCTTCCCATAGATGGTGAAATGTACATAGTTCTCCCAGGTCTCAGACGTGAACTGTGATGTCAGTTGATGGCTGATGGTCTGATCCAGTGAATCCTCACAGTTCAGGGCACGTGTATGACCCAAAATCTGGTTGCATGGGTGGCACAATCCCAGACCAGTGGTCCTGAGACCCCAGGTAGTTCAAGATACAGGCAAAACCCAGATATGAACTACAGGGTCAACAGTTTATGGGTCACCTGATTCTGTGTCTCCAGGCAGTTCAGGCCACGCACAGGAGCCAGATATGGGCTGCACCAACAGCAATCACAGACTGTCTATGTGTGTGACCTCCAGGAGGGCAGGGCACAGAAGCACAAACCAGAAATGCAGTGTCAGCAGCTTGTGGAGCACCCGCACCCGCACCTCACCCAGCACTGGGCACATGCTAACCCCAGTGAGAGCAGTTCACGGGCCTTCTGAGTGAGGATCTCTTGTCTGCACGAGGCGCATGGAGGGCAGAGACTCTCCATTTATTGTTGACACTCACTCTAACCCTCATCCTAACATCTAAGGATGAGGGAACTCTGACTGCTGAGGTCTGTCCCTGGTCATTTTATAACACACTCAGATAAGAATGTTGGCCAATGGGTGTAAGAGAGGCCAAAAGAAGATCTGAATCTAAGGCCCTCCAAAAATGGCAGTACTCCAGATCCCTCTTCCATGACCCACTTTGTTCTTACCCCCCATAATCCACACATAATCACTGATTGTGTTGGATCTTGTATTCTAACATAAGGCTAACACATACAACATTACAGGAGTGAATCATTTTAGGGCTTGAGGGAGAGAGATTGCAATGCCTGTCAACACCCATGGTGAGAAGGCCCTTCCAGCTGTGCATGCACAGGGAACAGAAGTTGTTAGACAGAGAAGTAAAATGAAATGAGGTGTACATGAGCAAGTTCTTCAGGATCCAGCCCCAGTTTAACTAAGCAGACTCATCTTCTCAATCTTCTTTACTAAAGGGACATGATGATGTAATTCCAAACTTCCTCAAACTAAGGAAGCATACTCGGAATTATGACTTCATTGCAGAAATGATCATAATTATAGCAGGATGTTACCACTATTCGATCACTAAAATACTCAGAGTTATCTTCACAGTCCCTCATGCACATTGTCTCTGTAGTCAGCACATCCACTGCAAAGAGAAAAGCAAAATATAACATCATTTCAATAGCTAGGATATAAGGTCCAAATCCAAGTATGAGTGAACCAAAAATATATTGAATGAAAGAATATTTCTTCCAAAGCAAATAACACCCCTGAACTGGCAATCTACCACAGAGTCCTAAGTCATATCTAGCAAGCTCCCACCTCCCAGAAGTCTTTACTTCAGAAGCAATATGCACTTGGTTGTAAGCTTCAAACTCTGTATGTTGAAGCACAAATTTTCTCAAGTGAATAGGCACAAGCAACTTTCTAAAACCGTCTGAGTTCCAGGGTCTGTGGTAAGCACCAGGATAGAGTGGTGAGCAACATTAACTCTTAAGCACAAAGTATTTGAGGGTGACAGGCAATTAAAATGCACCATTAAAGATATTATGAAATTGGCATGTCAGGGAAACCCTGAGAACACATAAAGGACAAGGATAAGCAGGGATAAGGAGGGGAGTCACAGAAGGTTTTCAGGCTTTCTATGCAAAACCAGAAGTTCGATCAGCATTCCACAAGTAGAATAGAGGCTTCCAAGATGGAGTGTGGCAAATGGCATATTTAGAGCCTTTGGTCCTGAACATCAGGGAGGGTAGAGCTCAGAAATCTCAAGGAGGGATCAGTACAAAAACAGGAATCAGCCCAGTCTACTCAATATCAATATGATTTTAGGATTCTGTAATCAAGGTAACATGGCTTATAACTTCACACCTGGGCCTCAGTTGATTCTTTATATGGACACCATGTTTACATAGAAAGTGATTTGAGCACTAAAGAAGAGGGAACTTCCCACAGCTCTCACCAGATCATTAAACACACTTACCACTAGGTAATGCAAGGGTTGTACGGGTCATACAAAATGAAATGTCACTTGTAAGGCATGTCTCCATCTTATGGTTACAGGTCACATTTGTGTAGGCATGACATTGTCTACACAGGAGGTCCAAGGATGCTAGAGGAAAGAGTGAGTTGAGAAAAGAGAAGGGTCACTATCATATCCCAAAGAAAGCAGAGACCATCCATCCTCCATGGGAGGTTGGCTACACCAAGGTTTTACCATTAAAAATGGAATGTATTAATATCACAAAAGACAATATGTTTTAAAACACACACTGAGCAAGAGGAAGTGGAGAGATTATATAATTTTCCCCCCTAAAGTAGGCAGCATACCATACTAATTTTGTATGGGAATGAAAAGCTCAGAGCACTGGTTTATGATCAGGTTGAACAATACTCTGGCTGACTAGGAGACGCTGAATCACCATCCATAGATAAACCACAGTTGAGAGAGTACATAAAGCCCAGAAATCAGAGCAGGTCTCCAGTGGAGGGCAGGGTGATGGAAGAATCTAGGAAATTAAGAAACTGGAAGAAGTCACAGGGCCATGATGAAACCTCTCTACAGGTAAAAGTGGACTTATTCCTCTAAACTTCGTTAGAGCTCATAGAACCAAAGGGAATGGGGAAAAAACAGGCCCTCCTTAAACATATGCCATCACCCAAGGAATTACCAGTTTCTATCCAGAGGAGAAAGAGAATGAGCTTCAGTACTTTATCCATTTTGTTTGGGCTATTTCTTGAAACACGTTGTATTAGAGACCAGGCAGCAGTTAGAAAAAATGATGGTGGAACTCTGACTGCTAATGTCTGCCCCTGGTCATTTTATAATGCAGTCAGACAAGAATGTTGGCCACTGGGTGTAAGAGAGGCCAAAAGCAGATCTGAATCTAAGGCCCTCTAAAAACGGCAATACTCCAGATTCTTCTTCCATGACCCACTTTGTTCTTACTGCCCATGACTTACTTCCTCCAAGTTGACCAATTATAGATGACTGAATGAGTAATCTCATCATCTGAATTATTTATGTGAGCACACTAAGAGCCTATTCCACTACATCATATTGCAAGTAGCCCCTAAAAGAAACACGTAAGTCATCCCTCTTCACAATCAGAACAAAATGACCACAAAGAAAATAATGAGAGATTACCCATAGCTAAGTTGTTCATCCCAGAGACCTCTGTATGCACAGATAGAACCATATGATAGTGTGGATGAATCAGGCCTTGAAGATGTTCAAGTTTAAAGAATGGAAGACAATGCTCCAGAATGAGATTTCCCTGTAGACCTAAAAGGCATAGAGCCCACAGAATTGGTTGCTTTCTAATGTGTGCTCCTTGTTATTTGAAGCTATGCTGCTCTCTGATGAGATATTTTTGCTACTTATGATCAGAGATATCTGTAAAGGGATATCCTCTGATCTAGCCACTCTTAGCTCCACTCAAAGACTTGAGGACATATCTCTATCTTAACCTTTATTAACTGCCAGAAATATTATGTTTATTACCCTTTACATTTCTGTATATTGTTTGCCAAATGTTCTTTTTAATGTGGGCATTTGTGTTGACCAACACTGTTGGCCAGGAATGGAATAGGAAACTTCACACATTAATGCCGCCCTAATATCTCTGGGATTGGTGTCACCCTCTGATTGCTCATGCATCTCTGTTCCCGAGTTGTGTCAAAGCTTGAAGTCCTCGTCTTGCCCTCCAGGTGAAATTATAAATCTGTGCTGATCACCTACCTGAGAAAAACTACAAAGCATAATACACACCCCTTCCCCAGAATGCCCTCAAGGCAATCCATATTGCATTTGTGATAAACCACTCTAGAAGATTAACACTTTCCTAACCCTAGGTGCTACCTATAGTAGCAGAATTATGAGCTAATTTCATAACTGAATCTTGATCACTCTCTTTTCTAACATTCCAACGTCATCAACTTATCTTATGGCTCATAGAAATACTCTAAGGAAAATACGCTACTAGGACTCAAAGTCAGGACTTTTTTGGCTATAGTGTACACTGTATAACCAGGTGCTTGATCTTATTTCGTGAGAAGCAGTCATGCTGCTAGGGTATTACCTAGTTCCCAACTCTACCATCAGAACTACTTGAGTTTTTAACCCACGTCCAAGCAATGAGTTACCTGAGCATGGAGGGTGGAAAACATCTTCGGTCAATCATCCCGATCATTGGGTTGCACTGAGCCTCCTGTTCAGTGGGTGCCTTTAGGTTATTCCACAATTGTCAGGCAGGACATACACAACATATGTTTTCCTATATATCCATCCACATGCCTCTTTTCCAGATCTCAATTTCCTTGATCTGTCCATCTTCTTTCTGCTGATCCCTCAACTCCTACACTTCCCATTGCACATTCACTGGCCATGCTCCAGGCCATTTCTCTTTCTATATAAAATGTTCCAGTTGCCTGTGGTGGACATAAACTTTTTACAGTCTGTCTGACTAAAGATGAGTGAAAGTCTACATGTATCATGAATATTGTTTCTTGGACTATGAGGGAGAGTCCAAGACCAAGTCACAGATGTATGTTAAATTAAATGTACTTTTATGTTTAAGGAAAGAGTCACAGATAGAAGACCGAAATAAATAAAATTGGAGGTTGTCTTGGTTACTTTTCTCTCGTTGCTGAGATAAAATACCCAACACCCAAAATGAAGGAATTAAAGGTTTATTTAGCTTACAGTTTGTGGAGGTTTCAGTCCTTACTTGGCTGGTTCTGAGGCAGAATGGCACATGGCAGAGGGCAAACTGTTCATGGCAGTAGAGCACAGCAAATACCGCAAGCAAAAAGGGAGGAATGGCTGCAAGCAGCCTCCTTTTCTTCCCTACATTGTAAACAACCTACCCCCACACAAGGGGTGTGTAGCTCTCACACAATCTCCATGCCCTCCTCTTCCACAGGCTCAGGATGTTTACAAAGTAAGCACCCCATCTTCCTCCTGAGTCACTCAGCTAAACCTCTAGATTCCCCAAGTTGACACAATGTATCAACTATAACAGAGGTTAAAAAGAACATTTGGCAAACAATATACAGAAATGTAAAGGGTAATTATAAACTAAATAAGAAGAAACTACATGCAAATTGAAAAATATGGGGATACTAATTTCTGTACACATATGATTCACCAAAATGAAACCTAAGAATATTTTTTTTAGATAGCAATAAAAATCCTGAATCAGTAATTAAGAGTTTGCAACAAAGAACTATCTGGGACTATACAGATTCACTGCTAGATTTTACAAAACTTTTAAGGAACCAGTGCTGATTCTTCTCAAAGTTCTCAATAGAACTACAAAGTAAAAAATACTCTCAAAATCATTCTGAGGCTAGAATCCTGTTACAAAAACTAGACAAGGACAAAACTACAACAAAATGACACTCCATACAGTGATCCTTGATACACATACATGTAAAAATTATAAAGAACATAATTGCAAATTAAATTTCATAGCATATCAAAAGATCATTCACCCTGAAAAACTTGGTTTCATCCAAGCGATAGGAGGATGGCCCAACATAGGGAAATCCACAAACATAACACATCACATCAGCAGAACAATAGATAGAAATCATGAGATTATGAAACACATGAAGCAAAAAGGTGATAAAAAATCAACATCCCATTATGATAAGACCCTGAATCAGTTGGGTATAGAAGAGTGTACTTCAACATACAGGCTGCTTATAACAAACCTGCAGCTAACACTAGACTGAACAGGGAAAGGATGGCAGCACATTCTTTGATATCAAAGCATAAGAAGAGTGTCCACCCTTATCACTATTATTCAATATAGCACTAGGAGTTTCAGTTAGAACAATTAGGCAGGAGAAAGAAACAAAAGCCATAGAAATAACGAGGGAGGAAATAAAATCATCCCTACTCAGATATGATATAATTCTTCAAATAGGAAAATCTAAAGAGTCCACCAAAATCTACTATACCTAAGTGAAAACACTCAGAAGAGTAGCAGGATACAAAGTCAATATACAAAATGATCAGGCTTTTATATACTCCAGTAATGAATCAGCAGAAAAACAATACATGAAAACAATCCCATTATCAATAACCTCAAAAAATAGGAAGGAATGTAATAAAGAAATGAAACACTTATACCATGAAAATTGCATGACACCAATGAAAGAAATTGAATAATATAATAGAAAAATATATTGACTTACCATATTCCTGAACTGGAAGTTAATATTGTTAAAATGTCCACATATTCTAAGTGATCTTCAGCTTCAGTGTAATCTCCAAGAAAATACCAAAGTCATTCTTCACAGAAATTATTTTTAAAATCCTGACATTTCTATCGATGCAGAAAAGACCTCAAGCAGCAAATGCAATATGAGCAAAAAGAAAAAAGCTGAAAGCATCACACTATCTGATTTCAAGATGTAATACAAAGCCATAGTAACAAAAGCTGCATGGAACTAGCAATACAAGAAAGGAATAGAGACCAGTGGAATAGAAATGATATCCCAGAGACAAGTCTATGTACTGTATCTACTGCCAACTGGTCCTTGACCAAGAACCAACAAACATACACTGAAACAAGGACGGCATCATTGACAAGTGGTCTTGAGGAAACTGGGATCCATATTGTTTAACACATATCACGCACCCTGTACCAAAATCTACTCAAAAGGATAAAAATCTCTAAATATAAGACCTACAATCCTGAAGATAATAGAAGAAAATGTAAGGAAACATTTCAAGACACTGATAAAGACAGTGGTTTTCTAGACAGAACCCCTATACTAAAGAAAACATAAACAAAAATTTTCAATTGGATTCCATGAAACAGAAATTTTTGTACGGCAGCAGCAACAATTAGCAGAGTGAAGTGGCAATATGCAGAATAAGGGAAGATATCTGTCACTTGTTTATCTGGCAGAGGGCTAATATCCAGAATATATAGAAAAGTAAAACAAAAAATCACAATAAAAACCAAAATATCAAATTTTTAAGTGGGCAAATAATCTGAATAGATCCTCTGAAAAGCAGAAATACATATAGCCAACAAGTTAATGAAAAAATATTCAACATCTTAGGCCCCAATGAAATATCAGTAAAACATAGTAAGATAATATCTTGCTCCATTAGACTGTCTATTAACAACACCCAAAATAATTAAGGCTGATGAATGAGTGGAGTAAAGAATTGCTTATACTTTGTTGGTGAGAATTAAAGCAACACATACCTTTCTATCATAATTGAATGTAAATTCCCCAGTGAAAAGACAAAGACTGGAAAATTGCATCACAAAATAAGACTCAACTGTATGATGTCTTGAAGAAACACACCTCAGTAGAAAAAACATGATCAGATTGGAAGTGACAGTATAGAAAACAGTACTCCATGCAAACAGAACCTGAATGCAAGCAGGAATGTCTATACTCATACCTGACTAAGCAGATTATAAGACAAAGTAAGTCAGATGAGACAAAGAACGCCACTACATATCAATAAAGGGGATAATCTGCCAAGATGATATAACAATTATGTATGCACCATACATCAGTGTGCCCAACTTAATAGCTCAACATAACATTACTCAACATAAAGAGACACATAGATGCCAACATAATAACAGTTGGTGACTTCGGTACTCCAGTCTCACCAACAAGTAGGGCATCCAGACAAAGATCAACAAAGAAATGTCAGAGTCCACCACAGCACACAATGAATGGAATTAACAGAAGTCTACAGAATACATGTTTTTCTCAGCATCTCCTGGAGAAGTCTAAAAATAAGATCATGTTTTAGGCCATAAAGCAAACCATAACAAATACATGCTTTTTATTTAATTTTATTTATTAGTACATGTTCTCAGCCAAAAGTGGTTACATGTTGATATTTTTATAAAACCATCCCAAGAAAACTACAGAAAATGCTGCTTTTTAAAACAAAAATTAGACCTTCTGCCAGCAAGGGAGGCTAGCCTGCGGTGCCACCTGAGCAGTGCAGCATTTTGGTGGAACTCTTCTCCTCCGGCAAGGCCTGCACCTGGGATCTGCTCCACGCCTTAGAGTTAGGAAGGACTTCGGACTGGGAGGGCCTGTCCCTGCTGGTGGTTGAGACCTGTAGTGTGGAAATAGCCTCAGGCTCTGGGGTCTTCAGGGTTGGAAGGTGAGGCCTGCTCTCCCCTAACCAGCTACCCAAGGATCCTGAAGCAGCGGCCCCTGCCTAACCACCATCGGCTTCAAGGCTGAAGCCCACATGCTTCCTATCCATGGATTGGAGACCCTGGTACTGAAACCCAGCACTCCCCCACCATCGCAGGTGTGGTCTGAGCCATGTACTGCAGTAACTGCCTGGGGTCCCTGGGCCCAGTGGTCCACAGTCTGCTACTGCCTTAGGGTCAGTCTGATATTCAGGTAAACTATGGTCCCTAGAGTCCTCTGTGAGCTACATGGGTAGTTTGTAGCTCAGCACTTGTCATCTGACATTCAAAATGACAAGACAAAGGAGCAAAATGCAGTCTTAGAATACAACTCTACCCTGAACAAGTACAGGAGACAACAACATAGGAGAACTAAGAAGTCACATACCTAAAATTTCTGAAATGATCTCATCTGAAGTAAAGAAACAACTCCATCAGGTCATAGAAGAGATTAAATCTGAAATAATCTCTCAGACAGAAAAAGAAATGAAAATAATATTGGAAGAAATACTCCACACATACAGACAAGAAACAAATAAAAGAATAGAAGATCAAAGGCAACAAATGGAAACATTATATGAGCAATTTAGGAATGAAGTAGAACGCATGAAACAGACTCAAAGAGATTTCCAGAAAATGAAAACTTCCACTGAAAGCTTGCAAAACCGCTTGAATGAAGCTGAAGATAGAATTTCAGATCCTGAAGACAGCATGACAGCTAATGATTGTGAAAGAAATGATCTCTTAAAGTCATCAAGGAACCAGGAAAAATCAATTCAATAGCTGCAAGACGAAGCAAAGAGAAATAATGTATGATTAATAAGAGTCAATGAACCAGCAGAAGGTGACACAAATGACATAAAAAGAACATTTGCAGAAATAATAGCAGAAAATTTCCAAAGCATGGTAAAACATACTGATGTGCAGGTAAATGAAGCATATAGAACTCCAATGAGCCACAACCCAAATAAAACCACATGCAGACATGTAATAGTCAAGATCCCAGATATCCAGCAAAAGAACACAATATTAAAAGCTGCTAGACTCAATGGAATAAGCGCTTGCCTAGCAAGCGCAGGGTCCTGAGTTCGATCCCCAGTACCAAAAAAAAAAATAAATAAATAAAAAAATAAAAGCTGCTAGAGAAAAGAAACAGATCACCTATAAAGGAAAGCCCAACAGGAACACAGCAGACTTGTCAACAGAAACCATGAAATCAATACAAGCTTGGAAC
>PVLD010037398.1:0-10272 GCA_004027595.1 Dinomys branickii | reverse complement strand
GTCTAACTTCCTCGTGTGAAAATTTGCAGTATTTATATTTGTGAGTCTGACTTGTTTCATTGAACATAGTGTCCTTCAGTGCCATACATTTTGTTAAAATGATGGGGTCCAGGGATATAGCTCAGTGGCGCAAGTGCCTGCCTGGCAAGCACAAGGTCATGAGTTCGATTCCTGGTACCAAAAATAAACCTTAAAATTATGGTATTTCATTCTTCATGGCTTAGTAATATTCGGTTGTATGCCAAGTTTTCCCTATTCATTCACCTGTTGATGGAGAGTTAGGCTGATTCCGTATCTGATCCACTGCTAATAGTTGCTCCAATAAACATGGGCATGCAGATATCTCTTTGCTATGCTGATTTAATTTTCTTTGGGTGTGTACTCACAAGTGGGATGGCTGGGTTGTCCAGTACACCTGGTGTAGTTTTTCTTTTAATTAACCACTATACTGTTCTTCAAGATGCCTGTACTCATTTACACCCCCAGCAACAGCGCAGGAGAGATCCTTCTCCTATGCATTCTCATCAGGATTTGTTATTTTATGACTAGCACAAGATAACACCTTAGTGGTTTTGATTTACATTTTTCTAGTGACTAATGATGTTGAACATTTTTTCATAAATTTGTTGATCATTTGGATTTCTCCTTTTGAGAAATGTGTATTCATACCCTTTGCCCATTTTTCAATTGGCTTACCTTTTGTTATCAACAGATTTGAGTTTCTTATACTTTCTGGATGCTAATCCTTTATCAGAGGAATAGTTTGTAAACCTCTTCCCCTGTTCTGTAGGTTGCCTCTTCACACTTTTGATCCCTTTTCCTGCTGCGCAGAAGCTTCTTAGCTTGATGAAGTCCTATTTGTCTGGGTTTGCTTTTGTTGTCTGTGACCTTGGGGTACTATGCTAATGTTTTCCCTGTTTCCTTCTCATGTTTCCTAGTTGCAGGTTTCACAGTAAAGTCTTTGATGTATTTTGAGTTGATTTACTCTATGGTAAAAGGAAGAGGTCAAATTTTTTGTTGTTAAATATGTTTTATTGGTAGGCACCTGCGTGTAATCCCAGCACTTGGGAAGCAGAGGAAGGAGGAGCACCATGAATTCAAGGCCAGCCTAGGCTACATAGTGTTTGGGTAGAGCCTGAGCTACACAGTGAGACATTGTCTCAAAAATTTTTTTAATTTATATGTGTGTGATGCATTGTGATTACTTTCAGTTTTGATTTATTGGTACATGTATATATCACACCTTGGATATTTTTATTCCCCCTGCCTCTTCAGTCTTTTGTATATGGTGTCCAGTTTTCCCAGCACCATTTACTGAAGATGTGGCCTTATTCCAGTAGGTATGAAATATATTTTTGGTGCCTCTGTGGACAATTAATTGGCTGCAAATACATAATTTATTTCTAGGTTTTGTATTCTTCTATTCCATTGGGCTCTGCATCTGTTTTTATACAAGTATTATACTATTTTGGTTACTATAGGTCTATAGTCTCTCTTCAGATAAGGTCTTCTGATACCTTCAATTTTGCTCTTTTTGCAGAAGAGATCATGCACTAGATATTGCTTTGAATATACAGGATCTTTTGAACTTCCATATGAATTTGAGGCTGTTTATTTTCAAGTTCTGTGAAGAATGTCATTAGTATTTTAGCAAGGGTTATATTGAATTCCTAAATCATGTTGGAAAATATGGATATTTACCAGTATTAACTATTTCAACCTGTGGTTATATAAGGTCCTTGTATTTTTTGTGCACCCTCTTCAATTTTGTTCAGTAAATGTTTCCTAATTTTCACTCTAGGGGTCCCTCTTGTCTTTGGCAAAATTTATTCCTAGGTATTTTTTTATAGCTACCGTGAATGGGATTGCTTTCATGGTTATTTTCCTAGCAAGGTTATTCTTGGTGCATAACAATATTACTGGTGTTTGTGTAATACTGTTGTACATATCCTGTAAGCCTACTGAATTCACTTCTCAGGTCTAATAGTATTTTGGTGGAGTCTTTGGGCTGCTCTATGCATAGAATGGTGAAATCTGCAAAGGGGGATAATTTGACTAACCCCATTTCCCTTTGTACATCTTTGTTCTTGTCTCTTGCCTAATTACTCTGGCTATCTTGTTCCAGATAAAGGAAAACTTCTCCCATTTTCCAAGTATTTTTAATGTGACTTCAAATGGAATTTTTAAATATCCTTTTACAATTATTTGTGGGTATATAGAAAAGGAGTTGTTTTGTTTGTTGATTTTATATTCTGGAAATTTGCTGCTTTATTAATGGTAGCAGTTTTGTGGAATCTTTAGTTTTGTCTATATGTAGTTTTCAGATCTGTGAACAGGAATCCTTTTGTATCTTTGTTTCCATGCTCCATACTCTTTTTCAAGCCTAGGTATAATAGCTTGGGTTCTCAGGGTTGCACTGAATATAAGTGGGACAACATGACATTTTTGTCTTATTCTTTTTCTCAGAAGAAACTTCACAAAGCAAGTGTCATGCTTGCTGTGGGCTTCTAACATATGAATTTTGTCATTGTTATATTTTTCCTGTTCTTAGCATGTTCAATATTTTTGTCATGAAAAGGTATTGAGTTTTGTGAAAAGTTTTCCTACATTAATTAAGATGATTGTGCATTTACCACCTTAATTCTGGTAAAGTTGTATAAGACATACATTTTCATATGATGAACAATCCTTGCATTGTAGCTGTTGAATAAAAAATATGTAGAGGCCAGGGTTTGACCACATTGGTAGAACATTTTGTAGCATGGGCAAGGCCTTAGGCACAATCTCCATCACTCAGGAAAATGTACAGACAAATAGATAAGCAAATTATTTATTTGGGAATATACAAAAAGTAAAATTTCAATTCACATATAGAGGCCAGTATGACCTTGGTATGTCTTGATATAAAAAAAAGCTGGCATTTTATTGGAGAAAGAGGAAGATATACAAGCTGTTTTAAAAGAAATTTTATTAGTGCTGCAGCATCTTACAAGATTTGATAGCCAGGCACATGCCTGTAATCCCAGCACTGGGGAGGCTGAGGCAGGAAAATCTTTGCAAGTTCGAGACCAGCCTGTGCTACAAAGTGAGTTCAAGGCCAACCTGAACTGTATAGTGAGATCCTGTCTCAAACAGAAAAAAACACAAAAAGATTTGATGAGTTTTGATTGTTGAGTGTCCATAGTTGTTAGGCGGGGCTTGGACTCTTGGAATTAGGGTTAAGCTTTGCAGTTTTGTATTTATCTTGGAGACAATCTTTGAAAGAGTCTTATGCAACCTGAGTGTTTTTCCTTATAATCTCTTCACTCCATTTAATTGGACATGAGAGATTTGACTTATTTTTGTATAACTGACTTTCACACAATGAGAAAATCTTACTTAGTTATCAGGTAAAATCCTTTTAACATGCTGTTGAATTTTGTTTGCTGGTATTTTGTTGATGACTTTTGCAATTCATAAGGAATACTGGTCTGTGGCTTTCTTTTCTTGTAATGTCTTCCTCAGGGTTTAATATTAGGGTAATGCTGACTTCATAGATTGAGTTTAGAAATTTTCCTTCCTCTTTGTTTTTTTCAAAGAGTTTGAAAAGTGTTGGTGTCACCTGTCTCTAAATGTATAATCACTGGCCCTGGGCTTTTCCCTTTTGGGAGGTTTTGCATCACTGATTTGGTATACTTACTAGTTACAGGCGTGGTGTGATTTTCTATTTCTTTGTGATTCTGTTTTACTAGGTAGTGAGTTTCTAGGAATTTTGCTGTTTAATCCAGGTTATCGGATAAGTTGGCATACAACTGTGCATAATCATTTTTATAACCCTTTTAATTCCCATAAAACCAGTTGTAATGTGTCTCATTTCTCACTTTAGTTATTTACTCTTTTTTCCCCTTAGGCTAGCTAAAGATTTGGCAATTTTGTTGATCATGCCTAGGAGTTAACACTTGGCTTCATTGATATCCTGTAAGTTTTATTCTTTATTTTTGTGCCCTGACCTAATCTTTCTATTTCCTTCCTTTTTCTAGCTTTGGATTTAGTTTTGTCCTTTAGCTAACCATTTAGTGGGCAAAGCTGGATTCTTGATTTGAGATCTTTCTCTTTGTAATGCAGTTTCAAGTTATAAATTCTTCTCTTAGAACTACATTCATGACATCCTCCAAATTTTACCCTGTTATATTTTATTTTCATTTATCTCAAGACACTTTTTTTTACCTTGTAATTTATTATCTGAGGTATTGAATTTTCAAGAGTGTCATATTGCACATATTTGTAAATTTTCCAAGGTTCCTTTTGCTATTCATTTCTAGCTCCATTACACCATACAGAAGATACTTTGTAGATTTCAATGCTTTCACACTTAGTAAGACCTGTTTTGAGCCCTAATATTGTGGTATATAATGGGAACTTTTCCATGATTGCTTGATAAAATGTGAATTATGTTGTTATTGGGAAAATTGTTACTTTTTTTTTTATCAAGTCCTATTGGTTCAAAATATTGAAATCCTCTATTTTCTTAACTTAGGTCTTGTTCTTTTATTATTGAAAGTGTGGCACTGAAGCCTCCTACTTTCATTGTACTGCTGTGTGATTCTCCCTAAATTCAGTCAGTATTGCATCTTATTGTGGGGTTTCAGATATTAGGTGCATGTATGTTTGCAATTGCTATATTTCCCTGGTGAATTCACCATTTAGTCATTGTGCAACTTGATTTTTTGTCTCTGGTGACTTTTTAATTTAAATTCTAATTTGGCTGATACTCATATAGCCACCACTAGTCTCTTTGGCTACTGTGCACATGGAACATCTTTTTACATACATTCACTTGCAACCTGCACTTATCTTTAGATCTAAAGTAGATCCCTTGTAATGGCATAGAGTTGGATACTATATTTCGCTAATTCTGTGAATCTGTATCTTTCGATTCAAGATTTTAATCCACTGACACTTAAAGCAGTTACCAGTTGGGTTGCACTTACTGTTGCTAACGTGCTATTTGATTTCTGTTTGTCTTCTGGATATTCTGTCCCTAATTTCTTAGATTTCGTATTTAATTGATTTCCTTTTGTAGAGATATATTTTATTATCTTTAAACATTAAAGAAAACCTTTTTCACTTCTATTGTATTGCTACCATTAAGGTTTTGCGAGTGTATGCAGCAGAGATATGGTTAGACCAAGTATTATTTGTATTTTTACTTTTGAGGTATCTCCATGATGATTTCTACAGTTGTTCAACAGCCTTGTTTGTCTTTTCCAAGAATCAAAGTTGATCCTTTGTGTGTTTTTTTAGTTCCATTGATTTCCACTCTGATCTTCAGTTTTTGTTTCTACTGGTTTGAGTTTGATTTGTTGTTTTTCTTCTAAGACCTTGAGATGCACAACTGGCTTACGTATTTGTGATTGCTCCATTTTCTAATGTAGGTTCTCATAGCTATAAACTTCCTTCTTAGAACTGCTTTCATTGGTGTCCCACAGATTCTGATATATTATGTTCCCATTATTGTTTGCTATGAAGAATTTTAAAATTTCTCCTTTGATTTCTTCAGCAGCTCATTGTTTATTCAATACATTATTCAGTCTTCCTGTGCTGCGATGTTTCTGTGGTTTCTTTTGCTGTTCAATTTTAGTTTTGTTCCATTATAGTCTGAAAAGATGCATGAAATTATCTGAATTCCTTTGTTTGTTTTGCTGCTTTATATTTTGAGACAAAATCTCATTATGTAGTTCAGTCTGGCTTCAAACTCACTATGTAGCGCAGGTTGGCCTTGATTGATCTTCCTGCCTTGGCCTCCAAAGTGCCAGGGTTACAGGTGTCCATGACCGCACACAGGATTCCTCCAAGTATTTATTGAGAATTTCTTTACAACCTAAAATTTAGCCTGTTTTCTAGAAAGTTCTTTAGGCTGCTGAAAAGAATGTATATTTTGTTGTTGTTGGATGAAACACTCTGTATAGGTCTTTTAAGTCTGTTTGGTCTGTAGTGGAGTTCAACTGTGATGTTTCCTTGTTGATGTGTCATGTAAGTGGTCCTGTCTATGAGGTGTGATCAACATATATGGTCAATGTTTAAATCATAAAAAGTATTATAGTAAAATACATGTTGCCATTAATGCCCCTGAAGATAATCCTCTATGCTTTGAACACACTTATCCCATCATTTTGGCCACTTTCTGGAACAGTTCTGAGAGTCCTCTTTTGTGAGCGTCTTTATGAATTATGATAAAAATATGATGAATGTTGCTGCCAAGTGCCTCCAACAAAAAGACAAAACAAAACATTATCGTGTGTCCTTATCCCCATTAGTTACAGGACTTGGCACTGTGACACTTCTGGCTCTTGGCCAAAGTGAAAATGCCATGACAGGTAAATGTTGTGAATGGATTCAGGACATGGAGGCAGCCATGACAGCACAGCAAAAGACACTCGTGAGAAAGGCCCTTTAGAACTTCAGAAAGTGCCAAGAAGGATGCTGTAAATGTGTTTGAAGGGAGAGGGAGTATCCTGAAGGGGTTAATGACAATGACAATGTGCCTTTTACTGTGGTAAACTTTTTAAAAAGTTAAATATTCACTGTATTTTTATCACCTCTTGTATTTGTGAGAGAAGTATATGGAAATCCCCCAGTATGACTGTATCTGTTTCTGTCATTTATGTCAATAGTGTTTGTTTTATGAAATTGGGTATGTCATTCTTTGGTGCACTTACACTTCCAGATGTGTGATCGCTTTCTTTTTGGTGACATATTTCCTTTGCCAATATGAAGTGACTTTTTTTGTCACTTCTTTTTTTTATATTTTATTTATTTATTTTTTAAAAATAAAAGTACAAAAACATATTAACAAACAGACACCAATTAGCATAAAAAATAGTACAATCACAACTGATCTATAGACAAGATGACATGGGCTCAACAGTGGCTATTGCTTTATCCATTGATATCTTCGAAGTGTAAATATATGAACCCATATACAGACAGGCAAAATTGGTCAGACCATTAATCCTCTCAACAACAGAAAAACACAAAAACCAAACATCCAAAGACAGAAAATAAAACAGGCAAACAACAACAACAACAACAAAATTTCTGATCTGTTTTGGTTTGAAGCCAACTTTTTGGGTATAAGTTTAGGTGCTCCTGTTTGCTTACAGACTCCAGCTGCTTGGAGCCTCATTTTCCGTCCTTGCACTTTTATTGTTTATAGTGCAAATGAGGTGTGTCTCTCGCATGAAACTTTAGATAAGTCTTGCCTTCTGATAAAGTCTGTCAGACTTTGTCTTTTAGAGATTTAAGACCACTTAACACCAAGTGTTATTATTGAAAAGTATGTAGTAATTCCTGTGATTTTGTTGTTTTCCAATATTTGACTCATTTATGTTTCTTCTTCATTTAAGCACTCTCCCAGGAGATTTATTCTTTCCCTTGGCTTTATGGTTGCTGTTGTCTTAATCGTCTGTTTGGGATTCTTTAAGTTTATTATCCAATGCGGCACTGGGGTCCTCGATTTCTTTACTTTATCCTTATCATGGAATACAGATTTTACCTATGATTTTGAAAGAAAGCATTAGTGGAGCTAGTAATCTAGATTGGTAATTCTTTGCTTTCAGAGACTGAAAACTTTATTCTAAGCCCTCCTTACCTTTAAGGTTTTTGTTGAGAAATGTGCTATTATTCTGGTGAATTTATCCATAAAAGTAATTTGATTGTAATAGCTAATAGCTTTCCAATCCCTTTTAATATTCTTCATTTTTTTCTGAATTTCTGGTACTTTGATTATGATGTATCATGTACAGGTTTATTTTTGGTCTTGTCTGTTTGAGGTCCTAAAACACTCCTTTATTTTGGTGTCCATCTAATTTCCCAAGCTTGGTGAATTTTCTGAGAAAAGAATTAGTGAATATGCTTTTTAGAACATTAGCATGTATTTTGATGTCTTCATGAATTCCAATAACTTTGAAATTTCTTCTTTTAGAGTTCTCTCATAGCTCTTGGAGAAGTTTTCTGTTGTTTCTTTCTCTTTTTTGTGTTATTTCCATATGAACATTCTGGTACATCTACCTTGCCTTCATGGCTTGATAGTCCTTCTTCTGATTCATGCTGCCTGCTCTTGTAACATTCATTTGAGTTTCTTATTCCCTTACTGAGGTTTTCATTTTCAGGATTTTTGCTTTACTCTTTTTTCAAAACCTCAATCCCTTTATTGAAGTGCTCTTCCATACTCTGTATTGTCTTCCTTAACATATGCAGCTGCTTATTTGTATCTTATTTGATCCCATAAATTTAGTAATTGATTCATCCAGTTGCACATGTATTTCTTCTTTTTTTCAATGATCATTTTAACCATCAGATTTACAATTATTTATCTGGAATTTCATGAACTGTAATATCTGAGGAATGACCTATGGATTGTTGGAGGTTTTTTTACTTTTTTCCCCCATGATTCTTATTGTTGTTAATGTATGTAGATCAGTTGGGAAGGAAATCTCTACTACTATTGTGTGAACAACTGTTCAGTAAGTAGCTTTCTTTCTGTGATGTGACCTTTGCTTTGCATATGCATCTTCTCATCCTACTTTGAGTGCTAGATTCAATCCCCAGCACTGCACTGCATGGAGAGAAAAACTACCAGCATTCCCAGCATTCAGAGAACAAACCACACATCAAAATATAATGTAAAACTGGTTTGAAAAAGATTTCTACCCTTTCAGTTACCCAGGAAGTTAGGAAGAGGAATAATGTCGGATAGGCTAGGACAAAAGAGAGCAAAAGAAAAGAAAAGCACTTAAAAATAAGAGAAAGAAAAGCGGACTTTAATGAAAATATTTATGCTTAAGAGGATGGGGGGGGAGGAAAGAGCAGGGAAGGGAATAAAAATGCAAAGTGAGAAAAGATATAGTGAGATTGACTCCAGGTAATAACAGAGCAGGGAAGAACCAACAAACAGTTCTTGGTAGGGGAGAGCAGGATGGAACAAGGTAAAACACTCCAGAAGCAAAAGCAGTAACTAATGCTCAGACACATTTATAGACCCACACGTGCTCCCCAGCACACACAGAGAAAGCAGAAAGAATGATGATATTTATATACAAGAAAAGAGGGGATGGGAAGGGAGATTTGAGAAGGTATGAGAGGGGAAGTAAAGAAACAAGAGATGGGGAAATAATATAAATTGAAAGGAGGAAAAGATATAAACACATTGAATTCAGTAAATGAATTAAACACAAATATAATAAATTCTTTGAAACAATCCTTGGTGTGGGAGGGTATCATGGAACACAGTAAGACAGTAAGAAGCAAAAGCAGCAGGCAGCTCTTGTAAACACTTACATACACACATATGCACCCCAGGCACATACAAAAAGAAACACCAGCCAGGTACTGCAGTTAACACCTGTCATCTCACCATGCTGGAAAGCTGAGGCAGGAGGATTTCAAGTTTAAGTTCAACCCAGGCACTTTAGTAAATTAGCAAGACCCTGTCACAGAATAGAACCAAACAAAACAACTAAATGCCCAAGGATTTAGTTCAATAAGAAGGCTCTGTGTTCAACCTTCAGAAAAGAAGAAAAAGAAAAACAAAGCAAAACAAAACCCAAAACCCAAACAACACCAAAACAAAACAAAAGTAAACAAAAAATATATAGGCCTAATATCCTTCCTTGTGGAATATCTTGGAATCAGTTCTTGGATGCTGTTTGATAAAAGAGTGCATGTGTATCTGTGTATGAGTCTGTGTGTGTTTGTGTCTGTGAAAATCTTTTCTGTTTTAGTGCAGAATTCTCCCCTGTCGCTGTGCAAGTCAGTGAGGGCATTGAGAGCTTCTGGAGGCTGAGCTCTGCCCCTATAGTGGTGGATGAGTACCCCGGTAGGTACACCCTTTGAAGGATGGACTCACACCTACCAACGTAATGGCTTGTGCACCTGGGCATAAAGAGGGTTTGGAAAATCCAAGCTCTCCCCTAAATCTGTCATTCACATGATCTGTGGTAGGTCCTGAGTGTATGCCAGGGATTTATAAGTTTTCAGACCATGTTTTGGAAGTATGTGCGGCCAGTGCCTGTGTGCTGCTACACTTACTCAAAAAATATCTGTGCATATCAGAGGGGGAATGGGATTGCAGGTTGTGTGCTTATTTTAGGGACCATGGATGCCCAGCCTTCTGCTTGTCCCTGCAGGTCCCTGCAGACTCAGACCCCTCCCCCCACCCCAAAACACCACCTGGTTGCACTGGTTCCTACTGCTATAGTCAGACCCCTTCTATTTCATGTTATCCATCTCTCC
>PVLD010037397.1:0-10272 GCA_004027595.1 Dinomys branickii | reverse complement strand
TTTTTTTTATTTTAAAGAGAGTAGTAAATGAGGAAAAAAAAGAACAACAGCAGCATACCAACATAACAAACATAAATGAAACAAAGCAAGAACATTAAAAGTGATACAGGGTTTCAAGACAAAATGGTAGGAATTAATGGTGGTTGTTACACTACATATCGTTATCTTCAACTACATTGCTCAGATTACCAGATGTAAGAATGGAAGATTGTTCAAACTATTAAAGAGAAAAAAAATAATTTTTAGATAAAACATTAGACATATTACAGAGTTTCACTAGACAAGAATGTAGGAATTCTCCATGGTAGTTCCATTGCATATTGTTGTCTTCAAATCAGTTGCTCAGATTACCAGATATAAGCATACAAAATTGGTCAGAACTTAAAAAGTTTTAAGCATTAAATGTTCCTCTCAACATACCATCAGATATCAGCAGTACAGTTATCCCAGATGTATTCTTTCTTTTTTCTTCTGTCCTTCATTCCAGTCATTCTTTCCCTTGAGTAATTCCTTTCCCTTTCCTATCATCTATTTTACGTTTTGAGTTTTACCTAGTCTTTCAGGTTCCTACACGAGGGAGACAATGTGATGTTTATGCATGTGGGTCTGACTTATTTCACTTATGAGCATGGCCTCTAGTTGCATCCATTTACCTCTGAAAGCCTCGAGTTTGTCTCTTTTGTAGCTGAGTAATACTCCCTTGTATAGAAATACCACATCTTTTTTATGCATTCCTCAGTGGATGCGCATTTGGGTTGTTTCCAAAATTTAGCTATGACAAATTGTGCTGCTATGAACATGGGTGCACAAATATCTCTATGCTATTCCCCTTGTGGGTATTTTCCCAGAAGAATTAAAAACATCATACCCCTCCCTTATATTGTATGCAAACTACCCGCCCCCAGGCAGTGTAGCACTCACACCCCTAATCCCAACATTGGACCATGGATCAATCATAAACTCTAAAACCCAGCCCCATGACTGCATGAGGCTTTAAAGGGACATCCAGACACAAACCATAATAGTTATTTCTTTTATTGTTCTTTTCTCTTTAAAATAAAAAAAGGATTCCAGGAAAGGCTTGATAAACTGTGGCAGTTAGTCACTTACAACAACTAAGCATATTCACAAATCTACCCTTGTCTCCACCAAATACCTAGACATTAAACTACAAGTTACATATTATAGACAAGCATCAGGAGCCAGAGGGAAGATGCATGTAGAAAGAAAAATATGTCCAGTCATCTCAGGCTGCACTCCGACCATGATACCGTGAGATACTACACTTCTGCCTGGCTTCTTTTGTATTCTTATTCCCGTTGGGTAGGTTTTTTCCCTTTAAGCAAAAAGGAAGCTAAGACTGAAAGATTCCAGGTGATTGATTTGACCTTAATCTTCATGAAAGAAATTATATTAAAGGACATCTTTGGTGTGTATCGGGCCAATTTACCTTTCATACTATCTGCCAAACATCTTAGATGACTTACATGTTACTCATTTTTAAAAACTTACTATGTGATAAGTAGTGGGAAAATGAGATTTTACATTTTTCAAAGATGCTCTCATAACTGTGACGACATTTGACATAGATAATATAGGGATTATCACTGAGAACACTTTTCAGATAAAGAAATCAAGACCGAGAAATGGGAAGACTCATCCAAAGTAATGCAGCAACATAGTGGTAGATCCAGAATTTGGTCCACCTGAAAACAAATCCAATTTCAGTCACAATTATGCAGTGCCTGAAAGCCTGCTCTGCAATGTGGTGTATATAAGGGTGAATTAAGTTACCTGATTCACAAGGCCTAAAGAGCTGGCACTCTGTCTATGAATTGGTTTGTGAAACATTTTCACATTGTATGTTTATAATATGCTCACTGTTCTGTATGTGTGTATATTATAATTTATAAAAATTTGGGCGTGTTTTTAAAGAAATCCTTCTCTCCTCACTATCTTGAAAATGTACTTTCCCTTATGGACTAATCTTCAGGCCTTGGAGGCAACATGCATTCTGCCTTTATGCCCTGAGGTTAAAAAGGTATAGTTATTACTCACAAACCCACTTACCCTCTTGCAGTTCTTCCTAAACTTCTGCCTGTTGCCATAAATTTCTTCCCCACCCCTCTCTCTTTCTCTCTCCCTCTCTCCCACTACCCCGTCTTCATGAAAGAAATTATATTAAAGGACATATTTGGTGTGTATCAGGCCAAATTATCTTTCATACCATCTTAGATGACTTGTGTGTGACTTATTAAAAAAAAATGCTTACCATGTGGTAAGTAGTGGGAAAATGAGATTTTCTCCCTTCCCCCTTTCCCCTGTCTCCCTCTTCTCCTTTCCCTCTTTCTCCCTCTCTCACTCTCTTTCCTTCTTTTCTGCTGTGAGGTCAGAAAATCCCTAAATCTTTGTCCTGTCTTACTCTGATCCAAAGGCAAAAGAATGCTCTGACTGGCCCCCTGTAGACTAGGTTCTATATTCCTGCCAAATTGCAGTTCATTTTTTTATTTTAAATAAGAAACAAAACGGAACAAAAGATAAAATTCCAAATTAATATGATGGTGGGTAGCAATGGTCAATACATTGCATATTGTTATCTTTAAACTAGTTACTCAAAGTACAAGATATCAGCATTTAATTGTGAAAACAGTATTAGCATAACCTTCCTTTTCAATGAACTAACAGAAGTTAGTAGTATAACTACTTGAACTATCTTTTATATTTTTTCCTTTTGCTTTTCCCTTCTTTTCTCCATTCCTCTGACCCAGCTTCTCTTTCCTTTTGAAGATTCTTCCCATTCTTCAATATCTACAGTATATTTTGGATCTTATTTACTCTTTCAGCTTCTTGCACTAGGGAGACAATATGATGTTTACACATTTGCATCTGGCTTATTTAACTTACGAATATGGTGTCAGAGTTGCACCCATTTACGTACAAAAGCATCAAGTTTATCTTAATGAGCATCTAGGTATTGGTGACAGCCATTCCATTCTAACAGTCTTGTGTAAACGTTCCCAACTGAACAAAGGAATCCATGGCAATCTGCCTTGTCTGAAATTCTGTATTGCTTCTATTGTTTTGGTGTTGTTTTGTTTATGTTTGTTTGTTAGTATGTTTTCCTTTTTCTTTAAAATATATATATATATATATATATATATATATATATATATATATATATATATTTTAAACTAGGCTCTTCATACAGCACTGGACTCTGGGGTCAAAACACGGTATGATCATGTAAGTGAGCTATAATTTGTGGAAGATAGCATAAGATGGACCAATTTAAGCCCCTTTGCGTTTTGATTCAGACAAAGTCCTCTGGAAACTTACTCATCCAGTGAGCACCCCCTCTAACATACCTGTTCTACTGTTCGCACAAGTGCTGTGTTCAGCCACTTCCAACCCTATATATGTAGCAGTTACTTTCTCTGAGCATAGACTCACATTTATTAACACCAAATCTCACATAGCTAATATGGATCAACCAGAAATTACATATGAATTGAAACCCATTTACCAGCCTTGTTTCAGACTCTTCTTTCTTTATCCATGTGATCTCTTCATATGAGAAATATTTCTTGTGAAGGTAAGAGAAAACATGTTCACTGTCTCTTTCCTACAGATAGATAAAGTACGACCCAAAGAAGGAAGCAACTTTCTCAAAAGCACTTTAGTAATTAAGATTTTGGCACCATTATATCCCTGATACAACAAGAATGAGGTTGTTTAGAACCAGAAAAATGGCAACTAGTCTTTGTCTACAAGGAGTCAATAGACAGCCAGTAACTATTTCATTTGTTTGTTTGTTGTTGTTGCAGCTGCTGATTTTCCCTTTCTACAGCTACGGCAGCTAACTTAAGAGCACACAAGGATGTAGGCCAATGTATAGATTTCTTCTTAACAATCTTTAAATGGTCACTTGTTAGTCAATATCAAGAAATAAGGTTGAATCTGGAGATGACAATTAGGATTAAAAAGGAACTACTACATCAAAGTGACAACATCCTTAAAATATGAACTGCCAACACTCAAATCACTGGACATTTTCTTTAAAACAATAAATGTGCTTTCTTGAATAAGTGGCTTGGTGGATCAATATAAGTTTAGATCAGAGAATGAATCACAAACACAGAAAAAATCCAAATATTAGAGATGAATTGTTATATTAGAAATAATAATACTCTAGAGAAAAAAATTCCTTAAATTCATCTGGAACCAGAAGAGACCCAGAATAGGAAAAGCAATCCTGGGCAACAAGAACATGTCAGGTGGAATTACAATCCCTGACCTGAAATTATACTACAAAGCTACTGTAATAAAATCAACATGATGCTGGATAAAACACAGACCACAGGATCAATGGAACAGGCTGGAAGATATAGACACAACCACAAATACACTCAGTCACCTAATATTTGATAAAGGGGCCAAACAAGCACACTGGAAGAACAATAGCCTCTTTAATAAATGGTGCTGGAAAACTTGGTTTGCCATCTTTCAAGACAAAATAGACCCAAGTCTATCACCATGCACCAAACTCAAGTAAAAATGGATCACAGATCTCAATATTAAAACATAAATACTAAATCTATTGGAAAAGAAAGTAGGTAAAAACCTTGAAAACATAGGGGTAGGCAGAGAGTTCATGAACAAAAACCAAACTGCCCATGAAATACTTCAAAGAATCAACAATTGGGATCTCATTCTACTGAAAAGTTTCTGCACATCTAAATAAATCACCTGCAAAGTAAAAAGAAAACCCACAAATTGAGAAAAAACATTAACCAACAATCCCTTGGACAAAGGTCTTCTATCTAGAACATATAAAAAAGTTAACAAACATCAGCCCCTCCAAATTCAAAGACCCAATCCAAAATTGGGCGGCTGACATGAATACACTTCTCAGAGAAAGACATACAAATGGCAAATAAATACATGAAAAAATGTTCAACATCATTAGTCATTCGAGAAATGCAAATTAAAACAACACTGAGGTTTCACCTCACCCCAGTAAGAACGGCTATCATTAGGAAATCAACCAATAACAAATGCTGGCGAGGCTGTGGAGAAATAGGAACACTTCTCTACTGGTTGTGGGAATGTGGATTGGTGAAATCACTGGAAATCAGTTTGGAGACTCCTCAGCAAACTAGCTAGAGGTTCCATTTAACCCAGCTATGCCCCCTCTGAGTATTTTCCCAGAAGATCTGAAAACATCATATTACAGTGATATATGTGTACCCATGTTCGTAGTGGCACAATTTGTAATTGCTAAATTGTGGAAGCAAACAAATGTCCATCCACTGAGGATTGGATAAAAAAATTGTGGTACTTTTATATATTGGAATATTACTCAGCTGTAAAGAAAGATAAATTCAAGGCTTTTGTAGGTAAATGGTCACAACTAGAAACCACAGGATAGCTAACAGTTGTACTACTGTGTTCTGTTGCTTTGCTGAAAGGAACAGTTAATGATTACTTGTTTGATCGTTATTGCATGTCTCTATTTGTTTTCCTGAGAAACCACTTTGAAGATATCAATACGTAATACAACAACCATTGTTAATTTCCTACCACTGTCTGTAGCTCTGTATTGTTTGTATTGTTCTTATGCTATTTTTTAAATGGATGTCAGTTTGTTAATATGTTTCCTTCCTTTATTTTTAAAATAAAAAAAGAAATATGGATACTGAGCTCCAAATTGGCTAAACAACTGCCTAAACTAAAGCAGTTATTTAATGAAAGAACTAGGACTTGACTTATGTGAGCTGACTCCCAATCCAGTGCTCTTTCTACTCTGTCAACTGAATAGATTACAATTTATTTGTATGTTTCATCATAGAAATCATTTATATGTGGTTTAAGAGGCAAATATATAAAAAAAAACCATATTCCCAAGTGAAAAGAATAATAAGAATCACCAAATAGCCTACACATTTCCTAATTGATACCTTCATGTTTACATTTAGATGAAAAACAAAATGAATTCTGCCATGACTAGGAAAATCTAAACATCTAAATCTAAAACTAAAATCCTGAGAGTTTTGAATTCTGATTTGACTAATCAATTAGAGAATAACTGTCCCTCAGTTTCTTCACCTGCATATTGATAACCATACACCTTAATAACATATCTTTCAAGTATATATGATACTTTAATCATAAGACTATCTTAACTCTTTAACTCTTTCTTTCCCCACAATGACTAAACAAGTCATGTGAACTGGATTAACAGTGAATTTGGCCCTTTCTCACTTGGTTAGACTACTTTATCAAGATCCTGCCCACTCTCTCTACCTCCAGTTCCTCTCAGCTAGAAGCCATCCTCTACATCACCACCAAGGTCTTAGCTAGAAAGCCGACCTGGTTATATGAAGCTCCCATTAACTCTATTTCTTGCATGCTAAAAGCCAAATCCTTTTAGTATTACATGTGAAACTACCTTGATCCTTCTATATATTGTATACAACTTTCTCTCATCATTCCTGTGAGCCAGCTCCTATGCACACAATACTCCAGTTCCCTTAATCTGACATACTTGTCCCTTACCCTCCCCTTCTAAAAATTCCTGTTTATCTTTTAAGTTTTACTTCAGATGTTACTTCCTCTGTGAAACCTGCCCTGTGCTTTTCATAAAAACTCCTTTTTTATACTCCCATTTATCTTAGGCATACAATTATCATAATATCTAAGTTATCTGTAATACCCACACTGTGTTGTCAACTTGTCTTTCTCCGGAGTTTCATGAAGGGAAGGCTGTATCTTGTACCCTAAACATATAGCATCATACCTGGCCCAAAGTGTTTGTCAAGAAATGTTTGTTAAGTACATGAATAAAGGGGCTGGGGATATAAGCTCAGTGGAATAAGCGCTTGCCTAGCAAGCGCAGGGTCCTGAGTTTGATCCCCAAAAAAGTACATGAATAACTATCATCAACATATAATATAACATATGTGGTTAACAAGTAATACATAATTAGGCTTCTTTGAATCTCCCATTTTTTTATTTGAAACTTTTGCCTAAGGATTTAGGGACTTCAGAATTCCCATCTGAAAGGAAGAAAACTTTATTGTAACTATATCTTTAGTTGAGAGCAATTGACAATTATGTGTATAAGACAGAAGGACATTGACCATCAAAGTCTATTTTTCATTCTTCTGGCAGCGATAACTCCCTAATTGTAGCACAACTCTAATTTTGATTTAAATTCTATGGCATTATGTCACAACTACTGAAAGTTGAGTTTATCTTCCCTTTCCCCTTTAACTGGCCCCCCAAATTTATGACCTTACCACAGACTTATTTTTATTACATGTATTTAAATAAACTGCCAGCCTGTTATGCAATTTATACCAGAAGGCTAGAAATAAAGTAGGACCTTCTCCAAGGTCATTCATATACACTCTGATATCTGGGAACGTGCTGAGAGAAAAATAGGTAGATAACTCAATCTGTCATGTGAGTCTAAGGAGACTGTACAAATACCTCATTTCCATAACAACATTGTACTTGGTGTCCCAACATAATAAATGAATATGCTATGACTGAAGACTAAACAGAGTCTAATGGTTAATGCATTAATTAGTGACCTGTTTACACTTCTCTTGGGAAAGACAGCCATTTGTTACAGCTGCTGTCATGCAAGAATACTGACTGCAGTTGGGTCCTCACTGTGGTAATGCATATAAATTTATGAGATTCTCTCATATTATCATTTGTTGAAAGGCATTAATGACACTAATGAAGGCAAAAGAGCTGGATTGAAACATACAAAGGATTACAGTTGAGAATAGATATGTTAATAAGGTACTTGTTAATTAATTTATTAATGATTCAGAGATAGAAGTTTAAAAAGGAGAGTCTAGACAAGTATTTAATAGAGTCTTTATCTCCTTCAAGCAAAGAAAATTTTTCTTTCTCTTTGATGTACTCATCTTTTAGTTACATAACTAAAAAAGCAGAATACTCATATTCTGGTAAAAGAAACCCAGAGAAAAGTGTTCCACTAGGTTAGCAACAATTATAAATGAGAATAGTACCTGAAATCAAAAAATCACCACTATGTGTTAGGAAATATGTGATGCTGTACGAAAGTTAGGGTGTTTATTCAGAGCAGAAGGAACATTTACTAATCATCACCAATTTAGTTGAAGTCTAGTTTATAAAAAAAGATTAATGTATTATTACCATTTTTCCTCCCATCTACATTGATTTCTTAGGTAACTACACCCTTGACAAATAGTCATATTTTAAAGGGGGAAATAGCATGTCTTGACAACACCTTCATTATCTTTTTGTTATGATCAAATTGCTAAATCTATTTCTGATCAAGAGAGGACAACAGAATGCCATTGTTTGTACAGGGTCATGCCTTATAATCATTCAACAGTTTGCACTATCTAAGCAACTGCTTTGACTAACTTGTAGACTGGTTTTACTGAGGATGTAATAAACAGTGCCAAAATAATTATTTGGTGCAAATAATTTACAAAACTTGTTTGATCTTGCTTGCAACTTCATCTTTGAGGTACCAGAAAACACTCCTAAAGGTCAATTATTGTACAATAAGAACATTCTCCAAGGCATTTAGTACTTTTCCTTATATATTAAATATAAATTTGGGAATAAAAAACTAGATTGTTCAGTATACAAAATAATTAACAAAGTCTATCACATGATTAGTCTTTTACCAATTTCTTTAAATAAAGTACTCATATCTGGATCCTGAGTAAGTATAACATATTAAAGAGTGGGCAACACTTAGCTCTACCAAGTGTATTATCAAACTAAGAATTCCAATGATTGAATTATAGATATAGCTATGTGTTTTGAGGACTGAAATAGATAAGCTCTCTGCTATCTTTTCAATATTATCTTAAAACTTTAAAAATTGTGAAAAAGTCACCTAAGAGCCCCAGAGTGAAAGCAGAGAGATTGCATTTTTAAGAGAACTATTACCCACTTAGGCTGCTTGGCTTCTTTAGGGTCCGTTTTTAATAAAAATCTGGTTTGAATTAAGAATAAAATGCTGCTGTGGTACATAAGAGGGCTAACACTCGCCCTTAGTTTGGACTCAGAACTAAGAGACAGATGACTTCCACTTACCTCTTTAAAAACCTTTGTGTTTTAAGCATGCTCGTTATTTAATTGTGCTAAGATTCTGAATGCTCTATGATCCCATGATCAATGAGCCCTCACCTCTAGAAAACATTGAGGATATGGATAATTTTTAGCTGCCTCTTGATGCCTTTGTGTTACAGATCCATAGTTTTAAATTATAATTGGGATTTTCTTTATTCAGGGTCCTTTTGCCTCTGGGCCCAAAGAGTGACAGGTCAGCAGGTAGCATTTGGATTCAGCTGTAATTCAGAGCTGGGGCTCAGAACCAGGAGATCCCCTTCAGCAGATCACCAAAGATACAGAGCAAAACTGATTAGATATAAAAGGGGTAGTCAGGCACACCTGCCCAAGTATTTGGTATCACATAAAAACAAACTAGGCCTATTGGAAAGAAGTTTCACTATTAGTAAGACATTAGCTGATAACAGAACAGTTTAATCCACACACACTCTGCATATGCATCACAAACTAACTTTATTCAGTTATTTATTTCTTCATTAATACAGCAATTTGTACTGTCTATTATAATACACTGGGTGCTAAGTATTATACTGGGTGCTAGGGATAGAGCAGGGAACGACACAGTTCACTGTGTAATTAATTACTAATTACTGTGATCATGAGGAAGTTCATTTGAAGAACTCCTGTTTGTCTTTAGTGCACCTTAATTTCACCATAATGGATTTATAAACATATTTATTTTTGTTCAATTTACTCAGACTTCCTGCTTTCTGAGTCTAAAAACTCAGCATTAATTAATTATAGAAAATTCTGGCATTACCTGTTTAAAAAGTACCTCTCCCTTATCCTATCTAGTTTCACTTTTAGGCACTCATTGTAGACATATATTGGATCTTTTCCCCTATTTTTCACATCTCTTAATCTCTCTTCAAAGATTGCAAATAGTGATCTAAACATGAACCTCTAAAATACTAAGATTTATGCCCTTTTTTTTTATTTTAGAAACATAAAAGTACAAAAACATATTGACAAACAGACACCCATTATCATAGAAAATAGTACAATCACAACTAATCTATAGACAAGGTGATATGGTCTCAACAGTAGTTGTTGATTTATCCATTGATATCTTCGAATTGTAGATGTATGGACCCATATACAGACATGCAAATTTAGTCAGACAGT
>PVLD010037396.1:0-10273 GCA_004027595.1 Dinomys branickii | reverse complement strand
CTGGGGGCCAAATGGAGCTGGGGGGCAGTGGAGTGCCTGGCACAACCCAGAGGCTGATTGGAGCCCCTGGCACTACCTGGGGGTGGGGCGGGGTGCCTGGCATACCCTGGGGGCTGAGTGGAGCTCTGGGGGTGGGGTGGAGTGCCTGGCACACCCCGGAGGCAGGGTGGATCACCTGGCACACTCCAGGGGCAGGATGGAGGGCCTGGCTTGCCCCGGGTGTGGGGTGGAGCACCTAACACACCCTGGGGGCTGGGAAGAGGGCCTGGCATACCACAAGGGTCGAGTGGAGCTCTGGTCATGGGGCAGAGCACTGGGCACATGCTGGAGGCCAGGCAGAGACCTGGCATGCCCCAGGGCCAGGGTGGAGCGCCTGGCACACCCCAGGGGTGGGCAAAGCGCCAGACATGCCCCGGGGGGGCTCTCCCTGGCTGATCAAAGTCCACGGGGTCACCCTATGGACTTCCGCACTCTGTCCCAAGCCCGATCTGTGGGAGACTCAGTCTAGGTCCTCAGGTCTCTCATGCAACCAAAAGTGAGGCCCCTCCCATCCAGGCCTCCGAGCTTCCCGCCAAAGTGCCTGGTATCCTTTCATATGCCATTAGTGTCTTTGGAGACTAACCCCTCCCAGCTAGAGAGGTGGGTCTACACCCTAGTTCCATGTCTTCTCCTCATCCCACCACTCAATCTTGTTGGGTAATGGGTACACTTAAGATGCTGGGCACAAGTGGCATGAGGTCTCCTCCACCTGTACTCACCATGGTAGACCATGGTGTGTACTAAGTTTAGTTTTTAGTTCTCAGAAAGAATTGAAGGGTTTTCTCGGGTCTGCTGTGTAGAGTATGTTGTTGTCTCTCAGGCTCCAGGACTGCCGCTTTTCATGTACTTTGACACTATGGGTTCGTACATTTTTCATATATGCAAGCAGTGTGGAGTCTCTCTTCATGCTCATATTAGTTGTTTAGGGTGAGTCCTGAAGCCCATTGACTCAGCCCATTGTTGACAGGATCACATGGTGCCTGCTTGGGTCACCAGGACTCATGGTGCTCAGAGAGGGAGTTCAGGGTGGGAGCTGAATCCCAGTAACTCAGCTCATGCTTCCTGCTTGGTGTTGGAGTGAGAAGGGCATGGGGCTGTGTAGCCCACCTCTGTCTGCAGCTCACTCTTTCTGATGTGCTCCAGCTCCCTTTTGTTTTTTGACTGGATCCCTGGGAATTACTGTGGTCCTTCGGTCACTTCCATTGCTTTCTGCTACTCTTTGCTGGTATTTGCTTGCACGGTGGAGAGGTCTGAGGCCATATCCTCAGGGCAGGCATAGAGCTGGGTGTGGTGGGCTGCTCATTGGTTGCCTTGACTCTGGCCTGCCTCAGGGCCCTGAATAGAGAGATTTCCACTGAGCAGAGAATCTGCTTCTTTGGCCTTTGTATCCTCCCATCCTCACACTGGATTTGACCATTCATTCTGACTGCTGCTTTTTACTTTCCAGGTTGCACTTTCTCCTCTCCCCTTCTGGACCAGCACTCAGGACTTTGCTCACCTCTGGCCACGGCAAGGGCCAGTGTGATGATAATGGAGAACCAAGACACCCACAGCGCCTTCTCTCTGTACTTCTGGGCTTCGTGAGGCTTCAGCCTGGTGCTGCTTTCTAGCAAGCCTCGGTCCCCCAGCCCATTGCTGATCTGGCTGCTCTCACTGATCCACAGCTGCCGCTCCTCCTCTGGTTCACGTGCCAGAGAGCTCGGAGGGCTCGTGCTGGGGATGGTGGCCGAGGGAGAGTGCTCCCTGTGGCGGCAGGACCTTGGTGCCTGGGGGGCTGCAGCACTCATTGTCTGAGGTTGGCTGCATGGTTCGAGGTCCAGATCACAGCAGCAGTGGCAAGCGCAGTGCAGACTCAAGTCCAGAGTGGGAGCTGCTCGGTGGATGGATGCACTGAGGGACCGAACAGAGGGTGAGGAGAGGGCAGCCATGGCGGGTGAGGTGTGCAGGGCAGAGCAGGGATGGGACAGGTCTGAGTGTGGCACACCTCAAGCAGCCAGTGGAGGCGGCTGGGGCTGTGCTCTCGCTGCATGTTCTGCCCCTCTACTCAGGAATTTGCTTACCGTTGCCCGATTCAGAATGTTTCTGTGAGCAGGGTCCTCTGAGGCTGATGCTGTGAGTGCAGGAATGAGGGAGAGGGCTTAGGGTTTGTGTAGAGCGGTGTCTCCTTCCTTTTCCACCTTCTCTTCCTCTGACTGCGCCATGTCGGTCCTCTGAACTTTTTCTCCTGGAGAGGTCTTGTTTGCTCTTTCTGAGGGTTTCAATTCCCCTTTCAGATTTTTCCTGGGTCTGTGGCACCAGGGCACCCATTTCTCTCCTTCTTGTCTTTCTTCTACTGCTGTATTTCAGTGTCTCATTGGCGATCGTCCGGACGGAGTTTTCTCTGCTGCTCGCCCAGTCGCATCTTACTGGAAGTCGAAATTGGAGACTATTGACAAAAGAATTGAAAAAACTCCATAAATACATGGAAATTAAAGAACACTCTCCTGAACAACCAATGGGTCACACATGAAATTAAAGAAGAATTTAAACAATATCTGCAATGAAATGAGAATGCAGATACAACATACCAGAATTTATGAAATGCAATGAAAGCAGGCATCAGAGGAAAATTTATAGTGCTCTCACAGCAGGAAAACAGAATAAGCACAAATAAACTTTATTCTACACCTCAAGCTCCTAGAAAAAGAAGAGCACGTCAAGCCCAAAGCCTAAAGAAGGGAGAAAACAATAAAGATCAGAGCAGAAATAAGTGCAATTGAGACTAAGAAAACAATTCAAGAATTAAAATGAATAGTTGGTTCTTTGAAAGAATAAATATGGGCTGGGGATATAGCTCAGTGGCATAGGTGCCTGCCTGGCAAGCAGGAGTTCAATTTCTGGTATCCCTCCAAAAGAAAGAATAAATAAAATTGATAAACCCCTAACCAACCTTATCAAAGAGTGAAAGAAAATACCTCAAATTCATGCACTAAGAAATTAAAAGAGTGAAATTACTACAGATCCTGTGGAAATTCAAAAGATCATAAATACCTAATTTAAAAATCTTACTCTCATAGGATTAAGTATACAGAAGTAATGGACATTTTTCTAGATACATATGAATTACCAAAGCTGAATCAAGAAGATATAAAAACTCTGAATAACCCCATATCAGTTAATGAAATAAAAAATAATTAAAATCTTAACAAAAAAGAAAGGCCTAGCTCCTAAAGGATTCACTGTGTAATTAAACAAGAAACTTAGAGAATATTTAATGCAAATACTCTTCAAACTCTTTAATGAAACTGAAAGGCAAACAGTTCTCACTAAATCTTTTCTGGAGGCACTATTACCCTGATACCAAAAACAGGGAAAGAGTCAACCAAAAAAGAGAATTGCAGGCCAGTCTCCGTAATGAACATAGATTCAAAAATCCTCAATGAAATGCTAACAAAGACAATGCAGAAAATCATCAAGAAGATTATACACCATGATGAAGTAGGATTTATCCAAGGAATGCAGGGATGGCTCAACACACAAATCGATAAATGTAATACACCATATGAACACAACCAAAGACAAAAAAGCACATGATCTCAATAGATGCAGAAAAAGTTTTTGATAAAATCCAGCATTAATTCATGATAAAACCCTATAGAAAATCATAATAGATCATCTTTAACCTCAGTATTATAAGCCATCTATGACAAACCAACAGCCAACATTATACTAAATGGACAAAAACTGAAAATTTTGAATATAAATCAGGAGCAAGACACAGATGTCCACTTTCATCATTCCTTTTTAGTATAATTCTGGAAACACTAGTCAGAGCAATTAAACAAGAGAGAGAAATAAAGGGAATAAGGATAGGAAAAGAAGTGAAATTATCTCTATTTGCAGATAACATGGTACTCTATATAGGAGACCCTGAAATGTCCATCCAAAGACTTCTAGCTTTAACTACTAAATTCAGTAGCATAGCTGGATACAAAGGCAGCACTCAGAAATCAATAGCATTCCTGTACACAAACAACAAACTCACTGAGAGAGAAATTAGTGAAATAACACAATTCACAATAGCATCCAAAAAAGAGAAACAATTAGGAATCAACCTAACAAAGGAAGTGATAGATCTATACAGTGCAAATTTCAGTGCTTTGAAAAAAATGATCAAAGAGGCAACAAATGGAAAGATATTCTTTGCTCATGGAAAGGAAGAACCAACATTGTGAAAATGGCCATGCTCCCAAAACTGTTATAGAAATTTAATGTAATCCTGATCAAAATACCTCACAGATCCAGAGAAAATATCCTAAGATTCATTTGGATAGAGACCTAGAACATCAAAAGCAATGCTGGACAACAAAGGAAAGGCAAGAGGTATCACAAGCCCTGATTTGAAATTATACTACAAAGCTACTGTGATCAAATCAGTATCATATCAGCAAAAAAACAGACCCGAGGATCAGTGGAGCAGATTAGAAGATGCAGACACAACTACAAACACACTCAGACATCTTATCTTTGACAAAGGGGCCAAACATGTTCACTGGAAGAAATGTAGCCTCTTTAATAAATGGTGGTGATAAAACTGGTTTCCCACATGTTGTAGCCTAGAATTAGACCCATGTCTATCACCATGTACTATAGTGAAAGTGAATCAAAGATCTAAGTATTAGAACAGAAACACTAAATCTACTGGAAGACAAAGTAGGTAGAAATCTCAAAGACATAGGTGTAGGCAGATAGTTCAGGAAAAGATCCCAACCTGCATGGGAAATACTTCAAAGAAATGAAATATAAGTGGGTTCTCATCTTATTAAAAAGTTTTTGCACATCAAACAAATCACCAATAGTGGCAAAGAAAACACACAAACTGAGAAAAAAATTTAGCCTACTGCCCCTCTGACAAAGGACTTCTATCTATTACATATAAAGAACTAAAAAAAATGAGCTCCTCCAAAGTTAAAGACCCAATCCAAAAATAGGCATCTGAGATGAATATACACTTCTCAGATGAAGAAATACAAATGGCAAATAAATATATGAAAAAGTGTTCAATATCATTGTTCATTCAAGAAATGCAAATTAAAACAAAACTGAGATTTCATCTCACCCCAGAAAGAATGGCTATCAAAAAAATCAACCCATAGCAAATGCTGGTGGGTATCTGGGAAAGAAATAACCCTTCTCTATTGTCGGTGGGAGTGTAGACTAGTACAACCACTGTTGAAATCAGTGTAGGGATTCTCCAAAAACCTATAGAATGTGCCACTTGACCAACTTATTCCTCTTCTCGGTATTTTTGCAGAATTCAAAACATTATACCACAGTAATATACATGCTCTTGTGTTTATAGCAGCACAATTTGTAATAGCTAAATCTTGGAAACAACTCAAATACCCATGCACTAAGTAATAAGTAGAAAAGATGTGGTATTTTTATACAATGGAGTACTACTCACCTACAAAGAAAGACAAATTCGAGGTTTTTATAGGTAAATGCATGCAATGAGAGACCATACTCATAAGTGAAATAAATGAGACTTGCATGCGTAAACACTGTATTGCCTCCCTGGTGTTAGACACTGAAAGTAATAAGATACAAAAAGTAGGATAGATACTGTGAAAAGGAAAGTATTTTCTCAAAAGTAAGTAATAACTTGGATGGAGAAAGGAGACAAGAAGGAAGGGAAAATGTATATCCATAAGATAGCTAAGATAATTGTACTTCTAATTTCTATTAGCTCATTGAAAGGAACAGTTAGTGCTTATATTGTTTGATCAATTTTGAGTGCCTATATCTGGTAATATGAGCAACTACTTTGCAGATAACAACATGCAATGTAATAACCATTGTTAGTTTTCTAACATCTTGCTTTGAAATTCTATATCATTTTTATTGTATTTTCCCTTTAAAATAAAAAAAATGTTGCTTGGAAACTAGATTTCAACATGGCAAAGATTAGACCTAGACCATCTCTCCCACCATACACTAAACTAAAGTTGAAATTGATCAAAGATATAAATATTAAAAAAGGTAACTTAGTGTACTGGAAAATAAAATAGGTAAAACTCTTGAAGACATATGTGTTGGCAAAAACTTATGAACCAAATTCCAATCACTTGGAAAATATTACAAAGAATCAAAACCTGAGTTCTCATCTTATTGAAAAGCTTTCACACAGCAAAACAACCACAAACAGAGTGAAGAGACAACTCACAGGAAGGGAAAAGTTTTCCAGCTATTCTTCAGACAAAGGACTAATATGTAGACTATATGAAGAACTCAAAATATCAGACCCTTTAAATTTAAAACCCCTATCCAAAAGTGGACATCTGAAATGAGTATACATTTTTCAGATAAAGAAGTGGAAACAGCAACAAATATATGAAAACAGTTCAACATCACTGGTCACTTGATAAATTCAAATGAAAATAATAATACTGAGATCCATCTCATTGTAGAGAGAATGGCTATCATCAAGAAATCAACCAATAACAAATGCTGGCCAGACTGTTAGAAAAAAAGAATCCTTCTCCACTATTGGTGGGAGTGTAAATTTGTACAACAAGTATGGAAATCAGAATGGAGATTCCTCAAAAAATTGAACTAGGGATTCTATTTGACCCAGCTATTCTCTATCTTGGTATCTTCCCAAAATTGTGAAAAGCACCACATCCCACTGATATATGTACACTCATTTTATAGCAGCACAATTTGTAACAGCTAATACTTGGGAATAGCCCAGACATTTGTCAGTGGATGAATGGATAAAGAAAATGTGCTTTTTATGTACAATATAGTACTACTCTGCCATAAAAATGATAAATTTGAGACATTTTAGGTAAATGTATGTACCTCAGGACCATAATTTAATGAAATGAATTGGATACACATATGCTTAAATATCACATTGTCTTGTGTCAGTAATGAAATTATAAGTAATGACCATAGTGAATAATAGATACTGGGAAGTAGGAAGAAAATAAGCTAGGAACAGGACAATGCAGGGGAGAGGGGGAATGGAAGGAAGGAAAAAGGAAGAGAATATCAGGAAAAAAGTGGAAATCAGCCTTTTTTATATGAGGAAGGGAAAAATGGTTGAAAGGAGGGGAGAGGGATGGGAAAAATATGAATCCATATATATATATATATATATATATATATATCCATAAATTTGAGATATAAATTCCATCTGATGAATCTGATCATTATGTATATCAAAAGAATACTATAAAATTAATTAAAACAATAGAAATATAGGATATGCTATGAAATGTTCAAATTTCAGATAACAGAATGTGGGAAGAAAAGCTAATACTGTACATTACATGGCATAGTCAAAATGTAAAAAATTCTTGGAGAGGCTAGAATAAGAAGTTGAAAGAAACATAATGACATTAAATAGCACAAAATGCATACTGCTTTTGTAATTGCAAAAGTCTAGGATAGGATAATCTGACAGGATTATAGTTAGTTTTTGTAACTAAGACTTCAGAGTTGTAGTTGACAACAATCTCAGTCAAAGCCAAAACCATGGCATGGCTACAAAAAAAAGCTACTGCAATCTTAAGCTTCTTTGTTAGTATGCAGATCAAAGGAGGGTTAGCTGCAGGGACTCTGAACTTTGAAACTTTTGAACCATGACTTTCATAGCATTGTACTCTACTGTTTCTCATACTGCTCTTCTGGCCATTGTACAAATACATTTGAAAACTCTTCATGTCTTTTTTGTTGCTGGTATTGGCTATGTTTGCTTCTTTTTTAATTTTATATTTTGTGTTAGGTTAAGCTTCTCCATACCTATAGCTTTAGGTATCCTCTATATACAGTCTGTATTCTTTTCTCCTTTTCCATTGTCATGATCCTAGTGTGGGTCTTCATTATATTTCTTACCTAGGCACTAAAGTTTCCTCTTAACTGGCCTTATGTCTGTACCAGTCTCATTGCCTTTATTCTACCCTGGGAATGACTTTGAAAGATATCTGATTCATTCTCCTTTCATGTTGCACAGCAGTAGAAAGGAAAAGATTGTAAAGGCTGTGAAGCAGGCCAATGAGGAAGACTTCATAGCTTCACATTCTGATAATCAGACAAATTTGGCGTTATCTGGGACACAAGAAGGGCCTGAGTGAAATTAAAACACAGGGAAGAGAGAAGCTCAACAAAAGTTATACATCAAGGGCATTCTAGTTGGTTACAAGGGATCCCCAAACATGTGAAATATGATAAGCTCAGGTCTCTTAGTCAGGGCCTCCATGAGAACCCAGCTGCTTTTCAGCTTCAGCTTGAAGAAGATCCCCATAAATATACTAATTTTGACTCTGAGTCTAGAGAAGGTCAGATTATCCTAAGGCAATACTTCATTAGTCAGTTGACTGCAGATATTAGGAAAAGGCTTGAAAACCTGCACCTGGGCCCACAAACTGAAATAAACCAATTGGTCAGTGAAGGTTATTTGGTATTCATAACCATGATGTAGTACAGGACAAATGAGAACTGGATAAGGAAAGGAGGGAGACTAAAGCCATTGTTGCCCTTATTTGATGAGGCTCATGAACGTGAAGTAATCCAAAGAGAGATGTGAGCAAGTCAAAGTGCTTCAGTGCAAACAAATAGGGCAGCAGGCTAAGGAATGCCCTTGGAAACCAGCTAGCCCCTGTTGAAAAGATGAGAACATGGAAGAACACCCTTGGCATTGGAAGGGAGACTGCTCTTGCTCAGAAAGGGATGAGGTCACCCCTCACCATGACTGCCAGAGAAAAAGGTGCAGACAATGAGTGGTAATGGTTCCCAATGTTCGATGGCTGTCAAACAAGAAAAAACAAATTTGAGTAAAAGTGGTAATGGTTCCGATTGTGGCCTGCAAGGATCCTGAACAAGAATATCACATTTACTCCACGGAAACCTTGAGTAAATTTAGGTGTAGTGGGCAAATAGGTTACATCAAGTGACATCAGTGTGACTTAGTTCTAGTGTCTTACTGGGATGAGCTTTCATCCCTTTCTAAAGTTGTAGGCATTGAGGGAGTCAACCAAACTTTCTTTACCCCTATTCTGAATTCCCATTTACAAGATATCCTTTTCCAAGCTGCTTTTATGGTGGTATTGGAGTGACTCATACAATAATTGGAAGAGATATACTCTTCCTACTCAAGGACACTCTGATATTTAGCCTTTGGCAACCCATGTCCTACCTTCTAGGGATTCAGCCGGCCTGACTTCACAGAGTCCAATATCTCTGTAAGGAGTAGATCCTGAAACATGGTATGATGGCTCCCCAGAGAGGAGTGTCAAGGCCACCCTAATAGTCATTTAGTTAAAAGATCCTAATACATATCCTCACACAAAACAGTATATCCTTAAAAAAGGAATCTGGACTGGAGTTAAAACCCATCATCGATAGATTTTTGGCTATAGGATTACTGCTGCCATGACAATCTCCATGCAACATACCCATTGTACCAATAGTCAAGCCATCTAGAAAATATTGTATTACACAAGATGTCCCAACTCTATTAACTACTTCTTTTGTCATTAAGATACAGGAACTAGATGGTTGAATTCACCTCTTTAGGGTAAAACTCAAACCATGTGAGACAGCAGTAGACAAAGAAGAACCGTGAACTTGATTCACTTGTGAGCCAATAGACAAACTCAAGTTTTTTCAAGAAAGAAAACACCAACCACTCTGATGCATGAGATGGATGCAATGATTTTCCCCCTTCCAAGTAGATTGTGTGAATAGTCTCAATTGTGTCTTGTTTACTATACTTGTTAAAATAATAGTCATGTCCGATTCATAGAAAGACCATGGCCAAATATATCTGAGTGCACTCTGGTTTACAAACAGCTTTCTTACCTGTGCCTGTCCATCTCTCTGTTCAGTTTGTGCTAATAACTGATTGTAACATCTATACCTGTTTTGTTTGAACTCAACATTTTTTTCTTTTTGTATTTTTGAGATTTCCTTGGAAAACAGTTTATACAGGTTAAAATATTTATGTCTACAATTTAAGTTGGATTATAGTTGAAGTAAGTATCATTAAAGTTAAGGACATGCTTCCATTCAGGTTGCCAGACAATCAAAATGATATTAAAACTGGTTTTTACCAATGCAAAACATGTTGTCTGTGTAGAATAACTTGGGAGTCTTTCATTGGTTAAAAATAATGTGTTCACCAAACCACATGGGAAATACTTCAAAGAATAAACAACTGTGGATCTCATGCCACTGAAAAGTTTCTGCA
>PVLD010037395.1:0-10274 GCA_004027595.1 Dinomys branickii | reverse complement strand
ATTAGCTCTGGATGCTGTCCTACATAATGTTACCTTCACCTTTGTTACTCAGTTACACAGATGATGGCCCATTTGATCATTTAATTTTTCTCCTCCCTCATCTCTGTTGCCCTACCACTCAATCAGTCATCTTCCCTGTGATAATAACTGTACTCCTGGGTTTATCTATATCCTTGGACTCTCGCCTTGGGAAGAGATATAGCTGCCTCAGACTATACTATAACATACATGGGTGTATACAAACTGCCATGGTCAGAGGTGGGAAAGCACATATGCTCACAGCGGACCGCCCGGCTCCACCCTGTCATCGTGCTATGGGTGGGGGCAGGTCCGGACCATGAGGTGCCCTGAGCGGGGCCCTCAGTGGAGCAGCCACCGGGCCCACTGCGGAGCAGCGGAGGAGCAGCCGCGGGGCCCACTGTGGATTATCCACGGGGCCCACAGTGGCGCAGCCGCGGGGCCCACACAGTAGGCATTTCTGACCAAATATTTCTCTAACTATACAACTGTATCTGGGGACAAATCTCTTTCCAGGATCATCATGTGCCTCTGGGGTTACATCTTTCTGCTCCAGACTCCTCTGATTCATGCTCCATGTAAAAATAGAGTGGTGGTCATATACATATATTTCACACCATGTTTGTCTCCTTGTTAAAGTTATGACTGTGGCTTGCCTTGCTCCTGTAATGCAGTCCACACACCATGGCCCAGGTGCCCTCACCTACTCCATCCAAGAGCAATTGGCTTAGCCACCTTTCCCCCAATCTGTATGTTTTTCTGTGTCGAGGCTCCTATTCCTTAGCCTGAAGGAGCATCTTACTGGCCACTAAGGCCTTCTTCCTCATGTCTGCCTCTGGGCTCTTATCACAGCTACCAGGCCACCCACCTGCACCCACACACTGAAATCTCTTCAGGAGTCCTTCACTGGAAGACCCTGGATCATTGCAACTCTGCCACAACCCAAGTGTCCATTGTCCCTCACTGCACAGTAAGAATGGGGGAAATCTTGCACGGATAGATGAGATTTTTCTGTCTTACTGCTTCAGGGAGACTAAAGAGGAAAAAGCCAATAACTTCACTGTTCTGTGAAGCCACTGCACACAGGTAGGATTAAGCACTGTTGAAAAGGAAGCATTTCCTCCATACAGGACATTTCCATGGAGAAGGAATAGCCCTTGTGCTTTGCTTTGCCTATCTTAGTGAGGTGCATGCTCAGCTAAAATGTGTAAGAAGCCCGATGGTGGTGACTCTGTGCCACCAGCATGGCGCGTGGAATCTGTTCACTGTCTCACTACCTATCAGCTCTGTACAAAGGACACGTAGTACAACCGGGGCATCCACACAGTTGCTGAGGGCCTGAACTGTGTGTGGCTGCTGTTTCTGGGTGGCTGAGCGTGCACCATTTGACACTGCATGAAGTGCAGCAGCGAGGGACTTTGTTACTTATTTAGGAGAGCTGGACACTGGACCGAGATAAGAGAGCCCAAGTGAGAGACAGTTCCAAGGCTTACACCATGTATGTGTAGGAACCATGGTAGTGTGTGCACAGGGCTTAGGGTGTCACGTGAGCGGGGCTGAGGCCTGAAGGAGGCAAGATGAGGGTGCAGAGCTCTCATGAGGGTGAGCACCCTTGAGCCGTTTCATTTCCTGTGTCCTTCTACCACAAAATTCCCTGGAGATCAAAAGGTGAGTCACAACGATGACAGCTTCCTGTGCTGGCACTTGCCTGCTCATGCACCTTGCTGTTGATGATTAAAAAGTATTCATGAGCCAACCAATGAGTGGCATCCAGATCTGCTGCTGAGAAGCGGGGCAGGCCCTACTGTCTCTTCTGAGAGTCACTTGGAAGCTCAAGGCTGAGGCCGCTCTGCACATTCTTGGCTCTGTGGTATCAGGTAGGAGGACATGGGTGAAATTCAGGCCTCTCTGTCTGGGCCCAGTGATCCAAAGGGTCTTGGGGAATCTCAGAATCGGGCCATTTGGTACTTGAACCTTTTCCCTTTTCAACATCCATAACATTTATAATAATAGGGCAATAGAGGTTTTCCTAAATCTCCTGCCAGACAGTGCAGGATTACTGCAATAGATAGACCTTAGGAAGGGATCCAAGGGTTAAGGACACAGGTCTGCCTGCCACATGTGTCATCTCAGTGTCCCAAGAGCTTCACACAACCAGAAATAGGATAATGCAGTTGTAGTGGATACTTGCCCTTCATATAAGTTATTCTATTAAAGCCTCCAACAATTCTACGAAGCAGGGTGTTTTCTCTCCCCTGTTCTGCAGATAAACATGCAGGCTCAGGAAGATTAAATGATATGTCAAAGGTCACACAGCTAGAAATGGTAGGAAAAATGGGAGGAACAAGTGATCCAGCACCGTGTTTCTGATCCTCACCTTCTAGTAGTGTTGTGCTGCTTCCTTTGTGCTGACAGCAGAAGGACACACACTGAGCAAGATATCCATGGTGCTAGGGAGAGCAGAAGTGCTGGGGTATTCACATGGATTCCGCTCTCTTCTCCAGGGCTAGAAGGAAGTCATGCAGGCAGGTCTGGCTGTGTCCCAAGGACTGTGAAATATTAGACACAGAAACAGCAACATGGCTCCTTACCACATGCACACATACCAGGAGAGCGACCGAAAACCAGTGCTGGACTTGTTCTCCAGAGGCATGGCTGAGCATTTCCCGGCCACATTCCGCCACATGCTGATGCTGCCTGGAACCCTACTGCTTGAGCTTGGGGTGCCCCTCTCCCTGCCCTGCCCTCTGGCTCTTGGCTCCTGGTTGTCATGTCCAGCCTCACTCTGCTCCTGTTCCTGTGGTTCCTTGCCAGAAACACCTGGCAGCAGTATGTGGTCACATGTTTGCACACTGACCTGGCTGACATCACCAAATGCTACCTGAGTGCATCTGACTCTTGTTTCTGGGTTGCAGAGTCTGAGGGGCAGGTGGTGGGCACTGTGTGTGCTTTGTCAGTGAAGAATCCTCCTCCGGGGCACAAGCAGTTGCTGCTGTTTCACCTCTCAGTGGCCATGGAGCACCAAGGAGAGGGGATGGTGAAAGCCTTGGTCAGGACTGTCCTCCAGTTTGCCCGGTACCAGGGCTATGGTGAAGTTGTGCTTGGGACAAGTATGTTACAGTGCAGTGCCCTGGCCCTCTACCAGGGCATGGGCTTTCAGAAGACAGGCCATTTTTTGTGAATACACTCTGGAAGCTAACAGGTATTCCTATATTTCATTTAATCTATCACCTCGATTCTGGTCAGATTGGGGGCCTGTGACTTATTACTTTTGTATTAATCAAAATCTGATTGTGTCTGCTGTAGTCACAAACAAATTATGACATTTCTATTATACACCATAAAATCTCATTGCCTGTACCAATTTGTGTCTAACATGTTTGATGGTGGCGTCCAGGCAGTGGCAGGTGTCCATTCTGTCTTTGTGGATTGCCCCCTCTTCATTTTTCCAGCGGCGTGATAATGTTGCTTTAAAACAACCACATAACAGTAAAAGACAAATTTTCTCAGGATTTGTGGGTCAACAGTTTCTGCTGGGTTTGGCTGGTGCCTTGGTGGTCTCAGGATATCTGCACAAATGTTCTGAGCTGACTACTCTTTGGGGATCCAGGCTACATTTCGTTTAACCCATCTAGCTGAGACAGGGCTCAAGGTCCCTGAAGAAGAGTCAGAACAACAGCGGAAAATAGAAAAGGCTTCTCCAAACACTATCTCAAACACTAACTGTAGTCACAGGCAAGGGGTAGAGACTCAGTCCTGTGAAAAGATTTGAGCAGCAACGGGCTGCATCTTCTCTAGTCCCCAGTGGGTGCACAGAAGGAGGGAGGTGGAGCTACAGTAGAGGATGTTTTCACAAAGAGACCTGGATGTGTTTGACCTGCATACTGACTGGATAGTCAGGGTAGGGCATTTTCCTCTGTACACAAGGAGAGGGGATGCTGAACATGTGACTGTATTAAACGGGTCATTGTTGGGATGTAGATTGCACCCAGCCCTGTCTCCAAAGGCTCCAGTACTCCAGAGTCATAGCTGCCTTCAACTTACCATCCTGGAAGCCACAGTACAAGGGTGAGTGGGCACGTGGGTCTGTGCTGATTTTGTGAGATTACCCTTCATCTCTAACACTAAAGAGCCCATGGGGCTCTGGAATCTCTGCCTTGGTCTTCCAATCCCAGACTGACTTTCTGCAGAATCCATGAGTCCAACACCCCTCGGCCAAGTTCTTGTTACACTCAAGCAATGCTGTGGATCTTCTCCCAACTGTACATGTATCATCATCTCTACTGACGGGTCAGTCCGATCAAACCCTGTACTATCATGCAGCTCACCCTGACACAGCCCATTGTACCCTTTGCCCCTTTGCCACATGGAGCCCCTTTTCTACACTCATAGTGAGATTCCAAATGCAATGGACTTTTAGTTTGGGACCAAATGCTTCAACTCTTTCTCCCTCCTTGCTGGTCAGCTTGACCCTCACCATGGTGGTAACCACAATTCCATCTGCCAACCCAACCACCTTCTTCAGGTTGCCACCCTTTGTTCTCTGAACTGTCATTCGTGCATCTATCATACTTCCCTACCACTCCCCTTCATTTCAGGGGTCTCTTGTCCATGAGCTGTCTTACTATATTTTCCCCTAGTGGTGGGGTCCTCACAACAACACACTAAGGTGGGAGAAGGAAGATGTAGAGCTTCCTCCATTAGTTGATGGCACCAGTTCTTCTTGCCCAGCAAGGCCATTTCCTCAGGAGGAATTCCTAGTGGGGATGAGGCTAGGTTGTGGTGTGAAGGAGACCAAATTCTCCCTGTGATATGAAAGGTTAATTCAGGACCAGTGAAATGTATTTGCTATCGTCTCACACTTTTTGACAGGCCCCGCTGGGATGAGGAGCCAGAAAGCCAGAGGCCAGAGAAGGGCCAGGAAGGAAATTCGGTCACAGTGATGTTAATGGGAACATCCTGCACCATGAAGGGCACCCCCACTGGTGGAGTCTCCCACCTGCACCTGGGCCTCTGCTTTTGGAATCCAGATGCGTCCTTGCAGCTTGGCCTGCCTAACCCCTGCACTCTCCCACTCTCTGCCACCTGCTGTGTTTCCCTCAGTTCTGTTGGAGGTTTTCAAGCACTTTATTTCTGTTAATTGTGGTATTAACTTGAAGAAGAAAAGCCCAACAGATTGGCTTAGGACAGTTCTTGGTGTGTCTGGATGATTAACTTAACTAAAGACTGAAGAGCCACCCTGGTTTTGGGTGGTACCAACAACAGGCTTGTCGTGGGACTGGAATAAAAAGGGAAATTAAAGGGAGGCTCACTTTGGCTTCTTGAGAGGAGCTGCAGTCTTTGCCATTGCCTTTCAACCTCTGTCTAAAGGCTTCTACTGTAGACTTTCCTGACTCTCTCAGCATACAGTCTTTAGCCTTCCAGCCCAGATCCTAAGGTGTCCTAGTAAGGGCTTGAACAGGATTCTGCAGTGGCTCCAAGACTTCCATTTGGACAGAATCCAGCTGCTCTCCAGCTGGCAGCTGGCCCTGCTGCACTCTTCCACACCTGATCTGTGGGTGGCCCTTGTAAGCCTACCTTGTAAACCGTTATGCAGTCCATCATAAATCTTTTGCTCTAATGACCCCTGATTGGTACAGTACCCTGGACCTGCTATATTCACCCCCTCTGCTCACTCATACTATTGTGGGTCCAGCAAGTGCAGCTTTTACAGAAAGGGCAATGAGACTGGGTTAGAAAGATCACTCTGAGCAGGAAGGAAGCCCTTCATTGGCTCCCATTTGGTTACTATTGCAATTTGGTCCTTTGCAACTCAGTGTGCTTCTCACACCAGATGTCCTGTTGCCTACACACCTGTTACAACAAGACTAGCCATGAACCTTGTATTCAAGCACTAAATATTAATAAATATTAATCCTGAACAGCATCCTCCTGCAAGCACCATGGCAGCCAGGTCTAAAGAGGAAGAGATGGACAGGAGTGTCCAGGGAAGATTGGGTAACAGGGGAAGGAAGGATCTGCTGCTCTGCCTGGCCCCTCCCTGCTCATCCTCCAGGACCAGTTGTACAACCTGCTGGTGGCGCTGTCACACTTCTTCCTGAAGGATCTGGAGGAGGTGCCCAAAGCTGTGCAAGTGCACACACGTGTCTGTGCTTGAGAGAAGGACGTGACTGGGTCACAGAGGAGGCCAAGGGCTACAGGAAGGTCAAGGAAACCTCACTAAGTGGTGCTCTCCATGAGAAGGAAGAAATTGTGCCTTGAGGCCTGAGGCAATATGTACAAATCAAAAGCAAGCTGTCCACACAGCTTAGGGGTCACCAGGGTTTGGAGAAACAAGGAAATAGGCAATGATGGCTGTGCAGGTACAAGCCTCCTCCTGGGGTGATGAAAATATTTGAGGACTTGGCAACGTGGTGGTAGTCTACCTTATAAATTATCACATATGCTGCAGACCATGTGGGGCTTCTGCAAGCAGAGACCCCAGGGAAGGACAAAAGGGCTGCAGAATGTGGTCTTTAGGCACAAGTATGCATACACCATGATGCTCAGAGAGCCTCTAATGGGTAATGAGAAAAGATGAAGGTGTCTACAGAGTTGGTTTCCTCTGAGGCTTCTCTTCCTTTCTTGTAGATGTCTGGCATCTCCCCGTATTCTTCATATTTTCCTTTATTTTCTTTCTTCTGTCTTCTTCTTTGGTAATTAATATATGTAGCAATCTGTCCATTTCTTCTGTTTTTCCCATCTTTTGAGAGTAAAGATTTTCAAAGTAGGTATTGATGATCTTCTGAATTTCTACAGTATTTGTAGTGACTTCACCCCTTTAATTCCTTATTGCATAAATTTTAGTTTTTTCTTTCCCTTTTGGATAAGGTTCACTAGGGATTTATCAACTTTATTTATTCTTTCAAAAAACCAACTCTTCAATTCATTAATTCTTTGTATTGTGTTGTCTCTATTGCATTAATTTCTACTTTGGTCTTTATAATTTCCTCCATTTTGGGCCTTGCTCTTGACTTGCTCTTCCTTTTCTAGAAGCTTGAGGTGTGGCATGAGGTTCTTTATTAGTGCTCATTCTGTTTTCCTAATGGGAGAATTCACTGCTGTAAATTTCCCTCAGAAGACTGCTTTCACTGCATTCCACAGGTTCTGGTAAGTTGAGTCTGCATTTTCACTTGATTGTAAATATTGTTTAACTTCTTTGATTTCATCTGTTACCCACTGGTTGTTCAGGAGGGTGTTAATTTCCATGTGTTTATGTAATGTTTGGAGTTTCTTTTGTCTCTAATTTCCAATTTCATTGCAGTATGGTCAAATAATATGCATGGGATAATTTAAATTCCTTTCCGCATACTTAAAGCATGTTCTATGGACTAGTATGTGTGTGGACTATTTTAGAGAACGTCCTGTGTGAAACTGAGAATGTGTATTCTGATATTGTTGGTGGAACACTATGTAAAGGTGTACTAAGACCATTTGTTCATAAGTTTGGTTCTGTTCTGTTATTTCTTTGCTGATTTTTTATTTAGTTTATCTAGCTCTTTGGGACAATGGGCTGTTGAACTCCCCCATTATGATTGTGCTATTGCTTTTTTGATTTTTCATGTCTATTAATATTTGTCTTATATAGTTGGGTGCTCCCATACTTGGTGCATATATATTAATTATTGTTATCTCTTCCTCTTGCGGTTTTCCCTTAAAAATACGTATTGACCTTCTTTATCTCTTTCAGTCATTCTTGGTTTGAAGTTTACATTGTCATCAAACAGAATAGCTACACTTGCTTTTTCTGGATTCCTATTGTATGGAGTATTGTTTTCCATCCTTGAACTTTCAGTCTATGAATTTCCTTTTGAGTTAAATGTGTTTCTTGTATACAACATATTGTTGGATTTTGTTTCTTGATCCACTCTGCCAGTCTGTTTCTTTTGATTGCTGAATTGAGTCCATTAACATTAATGGTTACAACTGATACATATGACGTATCTGTCGTGTTATTTTCCTGCTGTTGGCTCCCTACTTTTCCCCTCTGTTGAATTGTTTTCTCTGCTTGGTGGTTCCTTTCTATTGTTGTTTTTGAAATTGTGGTCTTTTTATCTCTTTCTAGAATATCAGTACTCTTTGCAGGGTTAGTTTGATTATCATGAATTTATTGAGTTGTTCTTTGCCGTGGAAGCATCTTATTTATCCATTATTTTGAAAGATAGTTTAGCTTTTTATTCTGTCTTTGTCTGTGTCCTTTGTCTTCCCCTTTGGGGGCAGGGCTAGTGCATGAAATAGAACTCCAGATCTCCTGCATTCTGCCACTGAGCTGTATCTTTCACCTCCTCCTCTTGCAAGGCTGGCAGGTATACTGGATTAAGGCTCATGCCACTGGTATCTTCTTAACTTGCTCATCTCTTTAAAGGGTATATCTGCAGTGCAATTTCTTTCTTAGATACTGGGGCTAGAAAGCCAGTGTATGAATTAGGGCAAGATCCATTTCAGCATCTGCAGCCCAACTCACTGTTCTTTAGCTCTAGTGGATGGAACACACCTTGGTATTTATATTTACTTTTGCCCTCAGTAAAATAGATACAATACTCTACTACTGAACTACACTTCCAACCCTCTGCTATATCTAGGTATCCACATATATATAAAATAGATATAATTTATTTTTAAAAGAGATAGACTCTTGTTATGCACACCAAACTGGCCTCAAACACAGGAAAAGAGCACAAGCAATCCTTATGCCTCAGCCTCCCAAGCAACTGGAATTTTATGTGCCACTCTACTCAGCTCTGTATTTTTACTTTCTAAGTGATAATTTTCCTTTGATAATTTGAATGGAATAAGTGATAATTTGAGTGGAATTTTTTCTTTTGCAAAAGGTATCACCATTCTTGGGCTGGAGATGTAGCAGAAACCTAGCAAAAGGGAATCCTTGAATTAGACCCTCAATTGTGCAATTTTTTTGTTTTTCTTTTTTTTTATTATTTTTTTGTTTTTCAAAAAATGCATATCTTATATTTCTAATGTTATGAGTTTTAAAAATTTATTCTGTTCCCTGAACCAATTTTATTTTTCACGTTTGTTTATGTGTATGTTGCTCATGTTGGAGGTGTTCCTGTTATACCTGTGGCCAAATTCCTTTATCCATCTCTATAGCCGTAGATTGCACCAAAAGGCAAATAGAAATATTATTCTTACTGTGTTTGACTTATAATGAGGTACCTAGTCAGTTTGTTGATTACCTCTCCTTGGCATAGTATACTTATAGAGTTCAAATTGCCACAAATCTCCAACTGCTATTGAAACTCAGATGTCGATAACTTGAAATTCTGTGCTCTTAATGAATCCTTAACATTAATTCTTCCCAGTCCATCACGCTGAAAAACAGTCTTTCCCATATCAATTTATCTTTCAATTTTTTTTTTGACACAGGCTTTCACTATGCAGTTCGGACTGGCCTTGAAGTTACTTTGTAGACTAGGCTGGCCTGAAACTCACAGTGATACTCCTGCCTCAACCTTCCAAGTGCTGGGGTCAAAGGTGTGTGTGACCACACCCGGCCTTATCCTTCTACTTTTATCAATTTATGTCACTTAAAAATTTTCCCTGTACATTTACAAACGCATCTTTGTAGTATTTATTTCTCTCTACTTCACATAGCTACCCTGAAGTATGTCTCCGGGAAGTGGTTATGAACTCCTTAATGGTCCTTAGTATCAGAACGCGACCACTTTACACTCTGCACAGCAGGGTACAAGCATGCCCACCTTCTAGCAATGTCAGAAAGGATGCCTTTTAATTTCTAAGCATGTTTCTCTTTTAGAACTCTGGACTTCTTCTAAAATTGAACTCATGTTTATTAATTCGTATAATATGAAGACAGTCTACAGAAAGAAAGGTTTCATTGCAACTCCTTGCGAACATTTTCATGAAAAAAAAAATGAAAGTACTGCCATTTTTCTGGCAAAGACTGTAAGGTCCCTGGGTGTTAAAGGTTTGTTTGAAGCAATTTAGAACAACACTGAGAGTAGCCAGGTGAGGTCTAGAGCAGAAATGCTCCCCCAGCAAAAGCACGCTGTTAATGGAGGGGATTTGGTGTTGGAAGAAAAAGGGGCTTAGCTTGCAGGTCACACACACCGAAGCTGCCAGTCTGGAGTGCACTCTGGGGTAAGGTGGGGAGGGGACACTGCGTCCAGGTGACATCGCTCCTCCCCATCTCCCCAGCCTTGGAACAACCACAGCACTGAGTAACTGCGGTGCTGCTG
>PVLD010037394.1:0-10275 GCA_004027595.1 Dinomys branickii | reverse complement strand
TTTTTTTTTTTTTTTCCGGGACCGGGGATCGAACTCAGGGCCTTAGTGCTTAGTGGCAAGCACTTACCCCACTGAGCTGTACCTCCAGCCCTCCTGGAATAAATCTTACCTGGTCGTGGTGTATAATTTTCCTTATGATTCGCTGTATTCTATTTGCTAGTATTTTGTTGAGTATCTTTGCATCTGTGTTCATTAGAGACATTGGCCTATAGTTCTCTTTCTTGGTTGGGTCCTTCTCTGGTTTTGGTATCAGTATGATACTTGCTTCCAGAAATGTGTTAGGGAGAGTTGCTTCCTTTTCGATTTCATTGAAGAGTTTGAAGAATGTTGGCATTAAATCTTCTCTGAATGTTTTGTAGAATTCTGCTGTGAATCCATCAGGGCCTGGGCTTTTCTTTGTTGGTAAGTTTTTAATGACATCTTCAATCTTGTTAATTGATATTGGGTTGTTCAGGATTTTTGAGTCTTCCTGATTCAGTTTTGGTAATTTGTACCTTTCCAGGTATCTGTCCATTTCTTCTGAATTTTCTATCCTATGGGAGTAATGATTTTCAAAGTAAGTATTAATGATCTTTTGGATTTCTGTGGGATCTGTGGTGATTTCATCCTTTTCATTCCTTATTGCATGAATTTGAGTTCTTTCCCTTCTTTTTTTGATAAGGTTGGCTAGGGGTTCATCAATTTTATTTATTCTTTCAAAAAACCAACTCTTTGATTCACTTATTTTTTGTAGGGTTTTCTTCATCTTGATTGCATTAATTTCTGTCCTGAGTTTTATAATCTCCTCCCTTCTTTGGGCTTTTGGTTTGGCTTGTTGCTCTTTTTCTAAGAGTTTGAGGTGTAGCACTAGGCTATTTATTTGCTCTCTTTCTGTTTTCTTTATATATGAGTTCAGGGGCTGGGGATATAGCTCAGTGGAGTAAGTGCTTACCTGGCAAGCAGAAGGTCCTGAGTTCGATCCGTAGTACTGCAAAAAAAAAAAAAAAAAAAAAGAGACTTATATATGAGTTCATTGCTCTAAATTTCCCTCTGAGGACTGCTTTCATTGCATCCCACAGATTCTGGTAGGTTGTACTTGCATTTTCATTTATTTGCAGGTATTTTTTAATTTCTTCTTTAACTTCTTGTGTGACCCATTGGTTATTCAGGAGGTTGTTGTCTAATTTCCAAGTGTTTATGCGGTTTTTGGAGTTCTCTTTGTCATTAATTTCCAGTTTCATTGCACTGTGGTCAGATAATATGCATGGGATAACTTCAATTCTTTTACATTTAGGTAGATATGCTCTATGGGCTAGAATGTGGTCAATTTTAGAGAAAGACCCATGTGAAGCTGAGAAGAATGTGTATTCTCATATTGTGGGGTGGAACACTCTGTATACATCTACTAAGTCCATTTGTTCACACTTTTGGTTCAGATCTCTTATTTCTTTGCTGAGTTTCTGTACAGTTGACCTGTCTCTTTGGGTCAGAGGTGTGTTTAGGTCCCCTATTACAATAGTGTTATTAGTTATTTGATTTTTCACATCTGTTAAGATTTGACTTGTAAAGTTAGGTGCTCCATTGTTTGGTGCATAAATGTTTAGGATTATTATCTCTTCCTCTTGCAGCTTTCCCCTAACTAGTATGTAATGGCCTTTTTTTTTAATCTCTTTTGATTGTTTTTGGTTTGAAGTTTACCTTGTCTGCAAACATAATAGCTACCCCTGCTTTTTTTCTGGGGACCTGTTGCATGGAGAATTGTTTTCCATCCTTTAACTTTCAGCCTGTGGATTTCCTTTTGAGTAAAATGTGTTTCCTGTATGCAGCATATCATTGGATTGTGTTCCTTAATCCACTCTGCCAATCTTTTCCTTTTGACTTGTGAATTGAAGCCATTTACATTAATGGTTATAATGGTTATATGTTGGCTTATTCTAGTCATGTTATTTACTTGTTGTTTTCCTACTTTTGCTATCTGTTTATTTATTTGTTCTGTTTGAGGGTTTCTTTCTATTGTTGTTCTTGAGATTGTGGTCATTTTTTTCTCTGTCTAGAATACCTTTTAGTGCTTTTTGCAATGCTGGCTTGGCACTCATGAAGTTCTTCAGTTGTTCTTTGTCATGGAAATGTTTTATTTCTCCATTGAATTTAAGGATAGTTTTTCAGGATACATTAGTCTGGGTTGGAAGCTGTTTTGTCTCAGAATCTGTAATGCCTCGCTCCAAGCTCTTCTTAATTTCATTGTTTCCGTTGAGAAGTCTGCTGTCATTTTGATGGGCTTTCCTTTGTAGGTGATCTGTTTCTTTTCTCTGGCAGCTTTTAATATGGTGTTCTTTTGCTGGATGTCTGTGATCTTGACTATTATATGTCTGTGTGTGGTTTTCTTTGAGTTATGGCTCGTTAGTGTTCTATATGCCTCAATTAACTGTACTTCAGTATCTTTTACGTTGTTTGGGAAATTTTCTGCTATTATTTCAGCAAATATTGTTTTTATATCATTTGTGTTGTCTCCTGCTATTTCACTGACTCCTATTACTCGAATATTATTTCTTTTTGCCTCATCTTGCAGCTGTTGGATTGATTTTTCTTGGATCTTTGATGACTTTATGAGATCCTTCCTTTCACACTCATTAGCTGCCATGCTGTGTTCAAGATCTGAAATTCTATCTTCGGCTTCATTGAAGCGGTTTTGCAAGCTTTCAATGGAAGTTTTCAATTCCTGGCAATCTCTTTGGACCTGTTTCATTCGTGGTAATTCATTCCTAAATTGCTCTTGTAACGTTTCCATTTGTTTCCTATTTTCTTCTATTCTTTTATCTATTTCTTTTCTATGTGTACAGAACATTTCTTCCATTATAGTTTTCCGTTCATTTTTTGTCTGAGAGATCATTGCAGGTATGTGGCTTATTTCTGCTTTAATCTCTTCTATGGCCTGATGGAGTTGTTTCTTTATTTCGGATGCAATCGTTTCAGAACTTGCAGGTGTGTGGCTTCCTAGTTCCCCTGTATCCTTGCATCCAGTACTTGTTCTGGGTGGGGTTGAGTTCTGAGACTGCATTTTGTTCTTCTGTCTTCCCATTTTTGGGTATCAGATTCAAAATATTGAGCTATAAATTCCCCAGGCAGTTCACCAGGCAAAGGTCCGTTGCAAAGGCTGCTCCAATGGCTCCTTCTCTTCTGGAGAATGTCCCTTAAGCTTTCTGCTGAAAGTTCCACTCAAAAGGCTGCTCGTATGCTGCTTTGTGGGCCGAGCTACTCCCTACCCAGAGACCCGGCTGGGGCGCATAAACAGCTCCCTGGCCCCAGGGGCCATGAAGGCAGGGGGCCGCTCAGTTGTTCCTCCCTGGGTGGAGCTCCTCCCCGACTCAGAATTCCGGTTGGGGCGCCCAAACGGCTCCCCCGTCTTGGGGTCTGTGCAGGCAGGAGGGCTGCTCAGATGTTCCTCGCTGGGCAGAGCTTCTCCCCAACTCAGAATTCCAGTTGGGGCGCCCAAACAACTCACCCGTCCCTGGGATCTTGCAGACAGGAGGGCCGCTCAGGTGTTCCTCCCTGGGTTGAGCTTCTCCCCGACTCAGAAATCTGCTCACGGCGCGCAGTCAGCTCACCCATCCCTCGATCCGTGTAGGCAGGAGGGCTCCAAAGTGCTAATATTTTGTGCTTCGCCTGTGACCCACTGCTCCCTGGTGCTTCTCTGCCTCCTTGGCGCTCTCGCAGGGGCTGCTGACTGCTGCCGCCACAGTGCCCGTGCACTCCAGGCCTGGGGGAGGGAGCGAGGCCCTGCATTCCACTGTGTTGTGCATGCCGCCACGGCTGCGGGCTTCAGGCCAAGGAGGGCACTGGCTGCGGGGACGGGGACTGGAGCAGGACCCTGGTCCACAGGCCAGATTAGTGCAGCGTGCCCGAGGAGTGCGGGCTCTGAGTCCACCCCGCGCCACAGCCGCCAAAAAGCCAATTTCTGGCCGCAGCCGCTGGCAAGCTGCCTACACTTTCTATTGTACATTTGGATGCTATTTACATGCTATTTTTTCACACTAATGAGGCAATATGATGTTTACACATATGGGTCTGACTTATTTCACTTATGAGTATGTTCTCAAGTTGCATCCATTTACCTATAAAAGACTCCATTTTATCCTTTTTATGCTTGAGTAGTACTCCATTGTATAAAAAAACCCCACCTTTTTTCTCCATTCCTCAGTTGATGGATATCTGGGTGGTTTCCAAGACTTAGTTATTACAAATTGTGCTTCCATAAACATGGGAGCACATATATCATTGTCCTTTGATGATTTTAATCCTTGTGTGAAGATACCCAGAAGGGGAATAGTTGGGTCAAACTGGGACCTCCAATCCTAGTTTTTTGAAGAATCTCCACACTGATTTCCACAGTGGTTGTACCAGTCCACACTCCCACCAACAGTGAAGAAGTATTGTTCCTTTTTCCCCACAGCCCCGCCAACATTTGTTATCAGTTGAGTTTTTGATGATAGCCATCCTTTCTGGAGTGAGATGGAATCTCAGTGTTGTTTTTTATTTTAACTTAAAAATTAAAAAAACTAACAAAACAACAACAAAGACAAAAGCAAAACAACACAAAAACAACAAAAATAATACATGACCTCAAAACAAAATTAAGAATTAACAATGGTTGCTACATTACACACTGTTATCTTCAGTGAAGTTACTTAGTCCTCCAGACATAAGAATATAAGATTGATCCAACAGTCAAGACAGTAAGAAGTTAAAAAGAAAACAAACTTGAAATGATGAAGAGCTTCACCATACAAGATGGTAGACATTGAACAGTGTTTCTTATACTGAATATTGTTGTTTTCAGAACGGTCATTCTGATTACCTAATTAGGCATGCACAATTGGTCAAGGACAGACAGGAGATCCTCACTCAGAAGGCCTGCTGAACTACTCTCATTGGGGTTCACTCATGGGCCCTCCCTGCATGTGCTCAGCACTGAGTGAGGTATGGGTGCGGGCACCCCATGAGTTGCTGACACCATGGTTTGGGTCTGGGCTTCATTTGTACCCTGCATTTCAGGTGGTCACACAGATAGGCAGTCTGTGATTACTGTTGGTACGGCCAGCACCTGGCTCTCGTGTGTGGCCTGAGCTGACTGGAGATGTAGAATTAGGTGGGCCATGAATTGCTGACAGCATGGTTCCCAGCTGAATGCTGCCAAGAGAACCAGATATTTCCCATGTATTTTGGGTGGCAGAGCAGGCGACTCCCAACCCTGCAGCCATGTAGTCTGAGTCTCTGCCCTCCATGCACCTGGTGCAGACAAGAGATCCTCACTCGGAAGGCCAGCAAACTGCTTTCACCAGGGTTTGCATGTGGGCCCTCCCTGTACCTGCCCAGCACTGAGTGAGATATGGGTTTGGGCACCCCATGAGCTGCTGACACTGCAGTTCAGGTCTGGGCTTCACTTGCACCCGGACCTCCTGGAGATCGCACACATAGGCAGTCTGTGACCATTGTTGGTGGGGCCAGCATCTGGCTCCAGTGTGTGACCTGAACTGACTGGAGACGCAGAATTAGGTGGTCCACAAAATGTTGACACTGAAGCTTGTGTCTGGGTTTTGCCTGTAATCTGAACTGCCTGGGGTCACAGGACCACTGGTCTGGGATTGCACAGCCAGTGCAACCAGATAGTGGGTCATACACACACCCTAAACTGCAAGGGTTCACTGGATCATACCATCTGCCATCAATTGACAGTTTGTGTCTGAGACCTGGGGGAACTAGGTACACTTCATCATCTACTGGAAGACCCCAGCCTAAGTAGCACATTTCAGTGGACACCGAGGGGTAGGCCTGACAACCAGGAAAACTAGGGCCACTAGCAACCTTTGCTGAACTGCCAGAGAAGAGGGAGACTGAATGTTCTGCCTCCAGCATCGAACAAGACAAGGTGAAGGACAAAAACACAATCTCAGAACTCTACCCTACTCAGAACAAGTCCAAGAGACATCAACATAGGACAACTTGGTAAACACACACCTGAAATTGCTGAAATGATTGCAGTGGAAGTAAAAAACAACTCCATCAGGCATAGAAGAGATCAGATCAGAAATAATCTCTTACGCAAAAAATGAAGTGACAATAATGAAAGAAATACTCAGCATATCTAGAGAAGAAACATAAAAAAATAGATGAACATAGGTAACAGATGGAAATGTTACATGAGCAATATAGGAATGAATTAGAACTATGAAACAGACTCAAAGAGATTTCCAGGAAATCAAAACTTCCATTGAAAGCTTGCAAAACCACTTGAATGAAGCCAAAGAGAATTTCAGATCTTGAAGACAGCATGACAGCTAGCAATTGTGAAAGGAAGGATCTCTTAAAATCAACAAGGATTCAGGAAAAATCAATTCAACAGCTGCAAGACAAGGCAAAGAGAAATAATGTCAGACTGATAGGAGTCAATGAAACAGCAGGAGGCAACACAAATGATATAAAAAGAATATTTGCAGAAATAGTAGCAGAAAATTTCCTAAGCATGGAAACAGAACTTGATATATAGGTAAATGAGGCTTATAGAACTCCTACAAGTCATGACCATAATAAAACTACACCCAGACATACAATAATCAAGATCCCAGATCTCCAGCAAAAGAATAGAATATTAAAAGCTGCTGGAGAAAAGAAACAGATCACCTATAAAGGAAACTCCATCAGAATCACAGCAGATTTCTCAACACAAATCATCCAATTGAGAAGAGCTTGGAGTAAAGTATTATAGGTCCTAAGACAAAACAGCTTCACACTGATACTGATGTATCCTGCCAAACTTTCCTTTAAGTTTAATGGAGATATAAAATATTTCCACGACAAAGAGCAACTGAAGAACTTCATGAGTGCCAAACCATACTTTTTAAAAAATTTCTTAAAATTTTTTTATTTTAAAGACAAAAGAATGCAGACATATGAACCAGAATAAGCCATAAACAATACCAAAAATACAAAATTATACAGAATATAGTGGGGAATCTGCACTGGATGTTGTATTACATAATGTTATCTTCACATTAGTTAACACATAAACGTTAAAGGAAATACCAAATTACAGAGAAGATAGTAGGGAATTAGCACTGGATGCTGTATAATATAAAGTTATCTTCACTTCTGTTAATACAAAAATGATTGAGGAGATACAAAATTGCAGAGAACATAGAAGGGAATTAGCTCTGGATGCTGTCCTACATAATGTTACCTTCACATTTGTTAGCCAGTTACACAGATGATGGCCCATTTGATCATTCAATTTTCTCCTCCCTCATCTCCGTTGCCCTACCGCTCAGTCTTCTTCCCTGTGATAATAACTGTATTCTTGGGTTTATTTATGCCCCTGGACTCTTGCCTTGGGAAGAGATATAGCTGCCTCAGACCATACTATAACATACATGAGTGTATACAAACTGCCATGGTTGGAGGTGGAAAAGCATCTATGCTCACAGCGGACTGCCCGGCTCTGCCCTGTCGCTGTACTATGGGTGGAGGTGGGTCCAGTCCATGGGGCGCCCTCAGCGGAGCCCACAGAGGAGCAGCCACAGGGCACAAACCCCCGTTGGGGTGCCCTCGGTGACACGTTTGGCTCTGTCCTGTTGCCTCGATGCCGGAAGCCCTTTCTTCTCCTCCTCCCTCCTCCTGATCTCCAGTATTACCGTTTCCCACTCCTTGCAGCTGGGCATTGGACGAACTTACGATGCTTGGTACAAGGGCTTGAAATCTCCCCAGCCCGTTCTCACTGTGTTAGTTCAGGGTATGAACTGAATTTAAAGGTTAGTTCTAGAATAGAGTTGGAGGATTTTCTCGGGTCTGCTGTATAGAGTATGTTGCTGTTTTTCAGACTCCCGGTCTGCTGCTTTTCATCTAATTTGTTACTATTGTTTCATGCAAGGTTCACACATGCAAGCTGCAAGGAGACCCTCTTGGTGCTCACATTAATAGTTTGAGGTGAGTCCTGAAGTCTGTGGATTCCTCCCATTGTTGCCAGGAACAGGTGGTGCTTGCTCAAGCCACCGAGTCTCAAGGTGCTCCCAGAGAGAGTTCAGGGTGGGAGCTGAGTCCCAGCAACCCAGCTCGTGCTTCCTGCCTGATGTTGGAGTGAGAAGGGCATGAAGCCATGTGATCCACCTCCATCTTCATCTCCCTCCCATTGCGGTGCTGGAGCCCCCGTCCACTCTTTGGCCGGATCCCTGGGAGCCGCCGCAGCTGGCAGCCGAGGTTCCCTACTGCTCTCCACTGGTAGCCGCTCACCCAGCAGAGAGGCAGGGGACACCACCTCTAGGCAGGCGCAGAGCCGGGCATGGTGGGCTGTGTACTAGTTGCATTGATTCTCTCCAGGCACTGATTAGGAAGGTTGCCACAGGGTGGGGACTCTGCCGCAGTGGCTGTAGCAACCTCTCATTCTCACACTGGGTTCGACACCTGCTTCCGGCCGCCATTGCCTCTTTTCCTGGCTGTGCCCTCCCCTCTCCAGCCCTGGACCAGCTCTTGGAACTCCGCTCTCCCCTGGCCGAGTCAAGAGGCTTCCATGAGTGTAGGTCTCCGAAGCTGAAGCTGTGAATGCCGGAATGAGGGCATGGGCCAAGGGTGTGTTTGAAATGGTGACTTCCTCCCTCTCCTCTCCCTCTGACTGCACCATGGCGGATCTCTGATCCTTTCCTCCAGAAGAGGTTTTGCTTAGTCTTTCTGAGGGCTTCAATTCCCATTTCAGATCCTCCCTGAGGTCAGGATACCCACCTCTTTCCTTTCTGTCCTTCACTTGTTGCTATATTCCTATATTCCTTTGTCTAAGTGGCATTCCTCTGGGAGGTTCTCTCTCTGCTGCCTACCTGGTCACCATCTTGAAGTCCTCTCATAAAATATATTTAGTTATTTCTTTCTTTCTAATGAACTGACCATTACATTTCTAAAGTTCTGAAATGGCCAACAGACCATAGAAAGATACCACTTTAGGCTCCTGCTTGAAACCAACAGCTTCAGAAAACTGCTGACCTTGATTCAGGGCCATAGGGAAAAAAAATTTTAAGCCTTGAATTTTTCTTTCAATAAAGCATGGATATCAGCAATACACCTATTCCAGCTATCCTTATATATATGTATAAATTATGTTTCTCATTTAAAACAACCAAAATAGCAAAAACAAATATATGAACAAAACAGTATAGAGAACAATAATACAGAATTTCAAAACATGGTAATAGGATATTAACAATGATTGTTATATTATCTAATGTCATCTTCAAAATGGTTACATATACAACCAGATACAGGCATGCGAGATTGATCAAACATTACAAATTTACAGTTCCTTTAAATAAACCAACAGATATTAGTAGCACAATTATCCTAGCTATCCTGCATGTGTATATATATATATATTTTTTTCCTCTTCCTTCTTTTTCCTCTCCCCTCCTTCGTCCCAGTTGCTACCTCCTATTTGAGCAGTTTCTTTTCCCTTTCACAATATCTATTGTACCTTTCAGATTTTATTTACTCTTTCAGGTTCTTATAGTAGGGAGGAAATATGATGTATACACATGTGAATCTGATTTATTTCACAAATGATTATGGTCTCTAATTGCATCCATTTACCTACCAAAGCCTCTAGTTTATCTTACTTTATAGCTAAGTAGTGCTCCATTGTATAAAAATACCATATTTTAAAAAATCCATTCCTAAGTTGATGAACATTAGTGTCATTTCTAAGATTGAGCTATTACAAATTGCGCTGCTATAAACATGGCTGCACATATGTCGCTGTGATATGATGTTTTCAGATCTTCTCGGAAAATACCCAGAAGGCGAATAGCTGGGTTGAATGGGACTTCTAATTCTAGTTTACTGAGGATTCTCCAGACTGATTTCCACAGTGCTTGCACCAGTCTACAGACTCACAAACAGTAGAGAAGAGTTCCTTTCCCCATGCAGCCCCTCCAGCATTTGTTTCTGGGTGATTTCTTTCTTTTTTTTTTTAAATTTTATTTTAAAGACAAAAGAATGGAGACATATGAACCAGAATAAGCCATAAACAATACAGAAAATACAAAATTTTACAGAATATAGTAGGGAATTATCACTGGATGTTGTATTACATAATGTTATCTTCATATTAGTTAACACAAAAACATTAAAGGAAATACCAAATTATAGAGAAGATAATAAGGAATTTGCACTGGATGCTGTATAATATAAAGTTATCTTCACTTCTGTTAATACAAAAACAATTGAGGAAATACAGAATTATAGAGAACACGGAAGGGAATTGGC
>PVLD010037393.1:0-10276 GCA_004027595.1 Dinomys branickii | reverse complement strand
TCTCAGGGCGCTAGGACCTAGCAAATTCCTCTCTCCTCTTCCGGCGGCTTTTGGGGCCCTCCGCGCGGCTCGCCCGACACGCGCGAAACGTGGGACCGCCGGGCGTCTCCGCCGCTAGCAAGCCGATCTCTGTCGGTAGTTGCCGGGGGGTTGCACCGTCTTGGGGGGGCGGGAGGGCCCGAGGCGGCCGCGCTCCCACTGCGCCTGGACCGATCCCCGCTTCTTCCCCGCGGGGATCTTCCCCGGCTCCCAGCGTCTGGGACTTTCCCACGTCTCGCCCCGGCAGCCTGGTCCGCCCTACCACATCTCCCCCGGCATCTCAGAGAAATACGCCCATTTTAAACTTCCCAGCCGAGGTTCCGGCATTCACGCTCACCAAGTCTGTCTCGAGCTGGTGGTGTTTATTAAGGAGGTTCGCTCCCTTGCTGCTCACCCGGTCGCCATCTTCCTGAGTTTTTGTGTGTGTTTTTTTTTGAGACAGCGTCTTACTATGCAGTTCAGGCTGACCTTGAACTCACAGCAATCCTCCTACCTTGGCCTCCTGAGTGCTGGAATTACAGGCATGCACCTCCAAACATGAAAGCACCAGAATTTATGAACACATGCATATGCAAAATATCCTCAGGGAATTTTAAAAATTTTATACACAAGGATAATTCCTTTGAAATGTACTATACCTGAGAAAAGTCAACAGTGACTATAAATTCTCCCTTTTGTATATCTCCTCTCTTTTCTTTCCTTTCCCTTCAGATGTCTCTGAATGCCCCTTACCTCTACCAGCCAGTGAGAGACAGTCTGAATTAGTAGGTTTCCATGCATTCATTCCACAGTTGGACATGTGGCAAATTCCATCTGAACAGCAATCAATTCAAATTTTGTTTCTATTTCCAGAGTATTTTCTTGTATGATGTAGAGTGCTATAAAACGTATGGAAAATTTTGGGGGTGAGTATTCAAGGAAACTTCCAATGGGTATACTTGTGAGGATGGGCTACAATGCTAGCCACAAGCTCTTAGAATTCAGCTGTGTATTGTGAAGATTGTGGAATCTTATCCTGCCAAGGATCCCAAAGATCACCAAGTCTTAAAGTCCACAATCTAATTAGGTTGAGAAACTGTCAGTTATAACTTTTATGGGGCTCCTAGGTGAGTATACAAGAATTTCCTTCTCTACCTCATCTTTCTGGCTATGAAGCAGAGATGCAAGACATGTTTGAATCGCTGTGTTCCCCTGTGGGGTCATGTCCATAGTGGTTTTGCAGTGAAGCCTGAGCCATGTGTCACTGCTCTTCCCTTTCAGAAATGCTGGTGGTCTAGACAGTTATGAAAAAAGTGCAGTGATATACTTTGTTCCATAAGCAAGTGGGCGAAAGCTTTGCATCTTCTTACCTCTTCTTCACTTATCAGTCCTCAGAATACCCAGGAATGGTCACAGGGCTCTACTGATTTCACACAACCCTTAATAAACTTGTGACACAATTACAAGAAAATACAACCTTGGATAGCCACGGACACAACCCCGATCCTCTTATGCAATGTTTAGTACTTATGAGCACTTGACAGTTTGCCTTTAACTTTGTACTGATATATTGCTTCTGATATTAAAATAATTTAATTTAAATTTAATTTTTATATTCTCAAAACTGGAGACTGAAATGTGAGCATTGCAAATACTATGGAACCAACGAATTACACTGAGAACCTTCACACTGAAATATTTGAAACAGAAAAATCTTATCTTGGCAATAACCAAGTATAACCCATCTAGATTTCACAATATTTCCAAAGCTATTTCTAAGTATGATCTTTTCAGAATTATTTTGTTTTTAATGTCTGGTCCTTATTTGAGCTCATCGTCCTTCAATCTGTGAAGAGTTCACCGGCTTCTGTGTTCAGAAATCCTACTTTAAATCAGGAGCTGTTGCTGGTGTGTATGACTCACCAGGCATGTACATCATATAGAATCAGGATCAAATCTTGGGATTACTGGGTAGGGGGCCATCTGTACAATCTGACATGGTAGGTTGAATGAGCTCTGTTTTCTCCATACAGGTTATATGAAGGTACCCAACCGATATTATTTATCGCGGATCCAGACATGATCAAAACAGTTCTTGTCAAAGAGTTTTTTTCTACTTTCACCAACCGCCAGGTAGGCTTTCATGCTTTGAAATGTAAACCTCTCTTACTTATTAAACTTTAAATCTGAAATAATTACATTTTTATAATAAATCCTGAAAACGATGAACAGGAAGTTTCTATGGATACTTTGTGCTGGTTTTCCTCCTGGTAGAGGCTTGCACGTACTTGTAATATTTTCTTGTCAATATGGTTAAAAGAGATTGACACACATGAAACCCATAGAGTGTATTGACATTTCTAGGTTTAATCCTGGTATCACTTTATGAGTGTATGTGTGTGTACGTGTGTACTCATTGCTGTGTGTATCTCCCTGCAAATTAATCACGGGTATGCATTTATGTAACCTTGATCGCAGTGAAACTTGAGCTTTGTTACTTCATCACAAGGTTCCTTCTTGCTAGTCTTTTGTACACAGAAGGTTAGCTTGTCTTTTCATGTTAACACAGTAATGATCAGAGAACAAATTTTTTAAATTTTTAGTCGGCTAAATTTTTAATTTTTCTTTGTATGTATTGTGCTTTTGTTGTCAACACTGGCAACTATTTAAATAGTAATGCTATGGGATTACTTTCTACAAGTTATGTACCTTCATACAGGCTTCCCTCTGTTCAATTCCTCTTGCACTATTGTCAAAAATCAACCCCTCCATTGTTTCCCAGTATGACACTGTCTTGATTATTGTGGCTAAATAAAAGTCTTAATGCCATGGTGAGAGATCCTCCCCACCATGTTCTATTTTACAGAACTCTTATTTACTCATGGCCCATTTCCTTTCCATCCAAATTCATAATAAATTTATCATATAAAATTATTGGTGAGATTTTGATGAAAATAACATAAAATTTATAGATAAATATTGAGACAATCTTTATCTTTGTTATACTAAGGCTGCCAGTTCATAAACACAGTATGTCTTTCTAACTCTTGGACTCTTTCATCAGCATGTTGTAATTTTTATCACAGAAACAAATTGTATCCAAATTTTAGAATTATACCTGAATATTTTATTTTCTTTGTACTATTTTAAATGGTATTGAATTTTCGATAGTTTCATATATTGTTTTTATATGCAAAACTGGTGGAAATTTGTGGCAACCTAGTACCCTGCAATATTGCTGAACTTGCTTCACAAGTCATTCAGTATATGTTTGAAATCTTTTCTACCAGTCACGATATTATGTGAAAATAGGGTCATGTCTATTTTCATTTTTCTAGTCTCTATGGTTTGCATTTCTTGTCTCATTCCACTAGTTAGGACTTCCAGCATGACTCTAACATACACTGGAGAGAATGATCATTTTTGAATCATTCATTATGTTGAGGGTAAACATTCATCCTCCTCTGTTAGGTGTGCCATTAAATGAGCCTTCATTTTTAGATTTTTTTTCAAGCAGAAGTCTCCCTCTTCCTGGTTTAACGAAGTTTCATCAAAAAAATAAATGTTGAGGGTTTTTCTTTCCTAAAAAAAGGAAAAACCATGATTATAGGTGGTGGAAAAGAGTTGTAAGCACAGAAATACGATAATATATATTTTTTCCTTTTGTCCTTGCATAAGGATTACAGGCCAAGACATCCACGCAATTCCACTATCCCTTTGGAATATCAAATGCATTTCTAATCCTTTATGGATGAAGTATGATTAAAACACAAGGGCTCACTGAAACCTCCAATTTCTAACCCATTCTTGCTGTAGAGGTAAATGTAAGACCGATCTTAGCCCTCATATATTTTGCCAAGGCCACCTGCTACCTGTCATCAATCTACTTTTAAATGTGGAAGGCCTTGAAGGACACAAGGTGATCTATTCTTATGTATTCTCCAGGAAATTTATTCTAGAAATATACATTTCCATATAATAGGAGACTGGAATATAAAGGTTGAAACCATTCCAGGTGACTGGGTGTCCCAAACACACTCATAGGAGCCAAGATACTTACTTTTAAATATTTACTGAGTGTCTGGTAGGGTCCTCCCTATATAGTGGTAGACAGCCACTAAATATCTGTTACACAAATGACCTATGTTCAATAAATTTTATGCAAATATGCAAAATTTGTACACTTGTTTACAATGAAATATCTTAAATTCTGTCCTTAGCTGATTCGTCCAGAGGTCTTCATGAGAAAAGCACTCTTCTTATCTCAGGATGAGCAATGGAAGAGAATACGGACACTGCTCTCTCCCACTTTTACCACTGGAAGATTGAAGGAAGTAAGTATATTTGAGGGGTTTTAATTGTAAATTGAAAGAATTAGTGCGTGGAAAGCAGAAAAATTCTAGTCTCTTTACCCCAGGTAACCCTCTACAGATGACTTACTAAAAATGGCCTTTTTCCATTATGTCCTAGGAGATATTATACAATTTCTTTTATAAAATTCTACATATAGCCTCCAGACTGGAAATGTCTTGTATTTGGTGGATATGAGTGTGTACACTTAGCTGCAAATAATGTCTCTTTTGCTTAGATGTTTCCCATTATTGAACAATGTGGAGATATGTTGTTGAAAAACCTGAAGCAAGAAGCAGAGAAAGCTGTGCCAGTACCCGTGAAAGAGTAAGTTGTAGGGCACTTTCTGGGCTTTTGAGTTCTGTACGAGACCCTCCATTTGCCTTCCATGAAGCTTATATCCCCTGCTGAGTTACTCTAGACACCAGACAAATGCATGTGCATGATGATAGGAATCTAATGGGCCTTCCAATAATGGGCAGCTTCCAGTAGGAGGCAGGGTGCCTGGGGTAGGAAGGCCTGACTTCATGGCGTAAAGGATCCATGTTTATTTCAGCCAGTCATTTTTTTCACCTTGTATATTCTAGACAGCAGAATACACAGTTTGGGAAGCAGAAATGTAATCCCAACAAAGACATGAGTGTAAAATATGAAGAAGAAGTAAGAGAAGAAAATACTTGATATAGCTACAGAAGCAGTAGTTGGGGTAGTAAAGTTTGGGACAACTTAAACCTCTTTAAGATTTTTCTAAAGATATCTGCAAAACACTAAACATTACCCTTTCCCAGTACTTCTCCTTCTTGCAATTCCCTAAGGGAAAAAGCCCTGGAAATGCTATGAGTAGGGCAAGCATAGCATTTGTTGTGTAAATGGGGGATTTTTCCACTTATGAAGGAAAAGCAGGTGCAAACTGCAACTGTTCTGGCAGTCTTAAATATTGGTCTCTGCCAAATCAATGTTTGACTGATTTATTATTATTATTATTATTATTATTATTATTATTAATGAAGATTATTGAGTGTAATACATTACCAGAACAATTTTTCCCTTTGGGAAACCTTGAATCCCTGGAGTTGGGAAATTGCAGCGATGTCAGGAAATTGAGCAGAAGTTTTGGAGGAGAAATTATATTCCTGGAATCTGAAAATGGTGCACCTGGTGTGTGATGTATTGGAGGGGAATCCACACAGGGCACAGATTGTGTCTCAAGGAGAGATGCAGATCCAAGTCATCTTTTCTGACGCTCTTAGAAAGAGCTGTTATTTCCCCCTTGTGCTCCTGAAACATGGTGCCCCTATATAGATTTTCCTTCATATTCCACACGCATTGCCAATATTTTTCTGACTGTTCATTTTTTGCCCCTGTGGCTGAGCTGCCTGCATGCAGGTGTGGGTCTAACTCACCTTAGTGTTCTCAATACCCTAGTACAAGGGCACACTAGCACTTGATAAGTGCCCACGAATGAGCGTGGAGGTTGCATAGAGTAATCAGATGGCACAGCAGATACTTCTGACAGTGGGTGGTTCTCTGATTCTTCAGCTGGGTATGGATTTATTCCCATATCTTTCAGCTCATGAGGCAGGAGGGCAAACCTGAACTGATATTAATGTTTTATGTGTTTCTCTACCCAGTATCATTGGGCCCTACAGTATGGATGTGATCATTGGCACATCATTTGGAGTAAATGTTGATTCTCTCAACAACCCACAAGATCTCTTTGTGGAGAAAGCTAAGAAGCTCTTTAATTTTGATACTCTCAATCCTTTAATTTTCTTAGGGAGTAAGTAGATTATTCATTATTTCTTTTTTTTATTATTTTAAAAGTAAAAGAACAAAAGCATATTAACAAACAGACACAAAGTAGCATAAGAATAGTACAATCAAAACTGAGTTACAGACAAGGTGACAGGGAATCAATAATGGTTGTTGCATTACATATTGATAACTTCGAAGTGTATATTCAGGAACACAGATATAGACATGCAAAATTGATCAAACAATTAATCATCAACTATTCCTTACAATAAAGTGACCTAAGTCAGTAGTACAACTGTTAGATATGCTGCATATACATACATACTTACTTACATATTTTTTAATATAATTCTTCCTTTTTTTAAGTGTGAAAGAAAAAGAAAATCAACAACAACAGAAAAAAAAACATGGAAAGCATTAACAAAGAGACACAAAGTAGCACAATAACAGTATAATCAGAATTGAATTATAGGCAAAGCAACGGAAAACCAACAATAGTTGTTGCATTGCATATTGATATCTTCAAAGTGTATGCTGAGGAGAACACATATAGACATACAAGATTGATCAAACAACCAGTCATCGATTATTCACTCTTTCTTCCTTCTTTTTATTTTAAAGGTAAGGGAGTGAAGACATATTAACAGACACGGACATTTGCAAAATAACACAAAAACAATACTTATATACAAGATAGCTACAATAGTTGTACTACTGGTTTCTACTAATTTCCAATTTCATTGCACTGTGCTCAGACAACACGCATGGGAGTATTTCAATTCTTTTGCATTTAGGTAGGTATGCTCTATGGGATAGAATGTGGTCTATTTTAGAGAAAGTCCCATGTGCAGCTGAGAAAAATGTGTATTCTGATGTTGTGAGGTGGAACATTCTGTATACATCTACTAAGTCCATTTGTTCCCAGATTTAGTTCAAATTTATTATTTCTTTGCTGATTATTTTGTTCAGTTGACCTGTCATTTTGCATCAAAGGGGTGTTTAGGTCCCCTATTACAATATTGTTATTGATTATTTGGTTTTCATGTCTGTGAAGGTTTGACTTACATAGTTTGGTGCTCCAGTATTTGGTGCATACATGTTTAGGGTTGTTATCTCTTCCTCATGCAGTTTTCCTCTAACTAGTATATAGTGACCTTCTTTATCTCTTTTGATTGTTTTTGGTTTGAAGTTTACATTGTCTGCAAACATAATAGCTACCCCTGATTTTTCTGGGAACCTGTTGCATGGAGAATTGTTTTTCATCCTTTGACTTTCAGTCTATGGGTTTCCTTCTGAGTAAAGTGTGTTTCCTGTATACAGCATATTGTGGGATTTTGTTTCTTATTCCACTCTGCCAGTCTATTTCTTTTGACTGGTGAATTGAGGCCGTTTACATTAATGGTTATAACTGATGTGTGTTGGCTTATCCTTGTCATGCTATTTACTTTCTGTTGGTTTCCTACTTTTGCCATCTGTTTAATTGCTTGCTCGGATTGAGGGTTCCATTCTATTGTTGTTCTTGAGATTGTGGTCTCTTTTTTATCTGTCTAGAATATCTTTTAGTACTTTTTGTAATGTTGGTTTAGAACTCATGAAGTTCTTCAGTTGTTCTTTGTTGTGGAAATATTTTATTTCTCCATTGAATTTGAAGGATAGTTTTGCAGGATAAGTCAGTCTGGGTTCGAAGCTGTTTTGTCTCAGAATCTGTAATACCTTGCTCCAAGCTCTTCTCGATTGCATGGTTTGTGTTGAGAAGTCTGCTTTGATTCTGATGGGTTTTCCTTTGTAGCTGATCTATTTCCTTTCTCTAGCAGCTTTTAGTATTGTGTTCTTTTGCTGGATATCTGGAATCTTGGCTATTATATATCTGGGGGTGGTTTTATTTGGGTTATGGTTAGTTGGCGGTCTATATGCCTCATTTATCTGCACATCAGGATCTTTTACCACTCTTGAAAATTTTTCTGTAATTATTTCTGCAAATATTCTTTTTATGCAATTTGTGTTGCCTCATGCTCTTACTTACATTGACTCCTATTACTTGGAAATTATTTCTCTTTGCCTCATCTTGCAGCTGTTGGATTGATTTTTCCTGGATCCTTGATGACTTTAAGAGACCCTTCCTTTCATGATCACTAGCTGCCATGTTATCTTCAAGATCTGAATTTCTATCTCTGGTTTCATTCAAGTGGTTTTGCAAGATTTCAGTGAAAGTTTTGATTTCCTGGAAATCTCTTTGAGTCTATTTCATGTGTTCTATTTCCTTCCTAAATTGCTCATGTAATGTTTCCATCTGTTGCCTTTGTTCCTCTACTTTTTTCTCTGTTTCTTCTCTAGATGTGTGGAACATTTCTTTCATTACCATTGTCATTTCATTTTTTGCCTGAGTGATTATTTCTGATCTGATCTCTTCTATGCCCTGACGGAGTTTTCCTTTACTTTAGATGTGATCATTTCAGAGATTTCAGGCATATGGCATCCAAGTTCTCCTATGTCATTGTCTCCTGGACTTGTTCTGGGTGGAGTTGACTTTTGAGATTGCATTTTGCTCCTGCATTTTGTCATTTTGGATGTCAGGTGAAAAGTGCTGAGCTACCATGTACCCAGGCAGCTTGCTGAAGGACTCTAGGGACCCTAGTTTATGTGGATATTGAACTTATCCCATGATGGTAACAGTCCATGGACCACTGAGCCCAGGATCCCCAGGCAATTGTTTGGGTGTATGGCTCAGACCAAAACTGCCATGGTGGGGGAATGATGGCCTTTGGTACCAGGGTCTCCAGCCCATGGATGGAAACCATGCAGGCCTCATCCATGCAACTGATGGTGGCTAGACAGGGGCCACTGCTCCAGGATCCTCAGGTAGCTGGTTAGGGGAAAGCAGGCTTCACCTCCCAACCTAGAGGTCCATGGAGCCCAGGGCTGCTTCAATACCGCAGGCCTTTCTCGCCAGCAGAGATGGGCTGCTCAGACACCACTCCCGGGGCCAAGCTCCTTCCTTGTCCTGAAGGAGCAGGGCAGAGCACACGTGCAGGCCTCACCTGCTGAGAGATCCACACAGGCGGGCCACTCAGATACAGCTTCCCTGGTTGAGCTATTTTTTATTTTTTATTCTCTTTAATGTTTTGATTAATCTTGCATTGTTATACCTGGTAATCAGATCAACTTCGATGAAGATAAAAATATGTAATATAACAACCACTGTTAATCCCTATCATTTTGTTCTGAAACCTGTGTCATTCTTATTATTTTTGCTTTGTTTTATTTTTGTCTGTATTGTTAGCATTTTGCTATTGTTCTTTTTAAAATTCTATTTAAAATTTTTAAAAATTTGGTAGAAGTCACCACTGAAACCATGAGAACGTGAGCTTTTCTTTGTGAAAATTTTCATTAGAAATGGAATTTCTTTAAATGTTATAGGTTTAGATGTTTTCTAGGTCTTTTTCAGTCAGATTCTACATATTGCATCTGTCAAAAAATTCAACTGAGATAATTTTTGCAATTTTTCTAGTAACAGAATTATTAATACAGTAACATATAACTTTTTAGCTTTAAAAATATCAGCAGTAACCATCATTCTCAATAAGAATGCTATGAAGTTCTTTCAGCTTTCTTTTTCTGTTATTCAGTCTACGTGATGTTTTCACATTTTTGGTGACTTTCAAAGGAATACCTTTTACTTTTGTTGACTTTCTTAATTTTTATTATTTATTTCATCAGTTTAAAGTTTATCATTATTTCTCTCTTCTTTGTGCTTTTTGAGTAATGCCCCTGTCACTTTCTTTAGAGAGACATGGCACAAACTTTCAGTATTCATTGGAAACAATAAAAAAAAGTGCAGCTGTAGATTTCCCTCTGAGCACTGTTATGTGCAGTCTGTGAAGTGGGGTCTATCGTGTCTTCATTTTCACTTACTCTAGCAAAATCTCTACCGGACACTTTTTCTTCTTTTTCTTTTAGATGAGTTGAGCTTTTTATTTACCTTCAAAATTTTAAATTTTATTAATATATATATATATATATATATATAATTTCATTTTGGTCCTTTTTATTTTATTTTTTTTATTTTTATTTTTTATTTTTATTTTTATTTTTTTTATTTTAGAAACATAAAAGTACAAAAACATATTGACAAACAGACACCTATTATCATAGA
>PVLD010037392.1:0-10276 GCA_004027595.1 Dinomys branickii | reverse complement strand
CATTGTATTCCTTCTATATCATATTCTTCAAGAAACAACTTTGAGGAGAAGAAAATGAAAATGTTGATTGCAGTCAGATTACAGAGATATCATCTGAAGAATATAAAGTTAGTAAAAGAAAATATTTTGGTTAACTCTTAAATTTCTTGAGGTCAAAGTTTCCTTGAAAGTGTAATAGTTTTCAGTTTATTCCCAATAGTAATATTTGCTAATTTAATACTTGTATTACTATCTGATAACAATAATAACTAGTATTTAGCAAGTTTCTCTGTCTAGAACTGCACCTTATACTTTGAAGGCTGTTTGTTACTGATATTCACAAAAATCCTATGAGATAATACAGTAGTGAATAGAACTGACCACATAAATTTCTTGTTCTTCTGGGCAATGATGGGCTTACTACTTTCCTTCCCCTGCTCATGGAGATAGGTATGTTAACATATAGTGTTTTTATCCAGTGAAACGCAGGTGGAAGTCTCGATTCTCCTATCTGTGGAAACTTAAAGCCAAAGAGGAATTCATCAGGATCTGTCTGTCCTCTGCCATTGCAATTAATACTGCTGCACAGAGTAATTCACTATTAGCTTGTATCTCAGGTCGAGAATCACTGGAGCACAATTCATGGCTGCCTTGCAAGAAAAATGTGCATGGATTAAGAAATAAACTTGGTATTAAGCCATTGAGAATTTGAGAATTGCTACTGCAGCGTAGCTCATAATTCTGATACATGGAATTATTGTTACAATAGCTTCAATTTATAAAGGAAGAAAATGGAAATAAGCAGTTTGTGCATGGGGACAGGACTTGACAAATATGAGCAGTAATCAGACCATGAAATCTGACTTCAGGGTTCACATGCGTCAGCACCTTTTTACATAGTTATGGGTAATACACTTCTATGAAGAGTAAATATCCACTAATAACTTGCAACAGTCTGTACTTAAGTTCTAAGCACAGAGAGGAGAGGTGATTATCACTATGAATTCACTTAAACTCCACTGGCATTTAGCATTTACAAATCATTTAATATGCATAAAGTTCATTGCTTATATCTCATTTGTCTCTGCCTGCATGTTGTTGGCCTCCAGGAAGAAAAGACTTTGGAGAAGTCATCATCACCTATTTCAAGGGATTGTTCGCAAATATCCTTGTGCTATTCTTCCCAGCTTGCCTTAAAAATACCACAATGAGCATCTTAAATAACTCAGAAGTTTCTTTGTGCCCCATTCCACAGGACAGGAAGTACGAGATCAATGTGCCAGTCAATTTGGTTCCTGGTGAGAGCTCTTTCCTGGCCTGCAGACAGTCACTTTGTCATTGTGTCTTCATGTAGCACCGAGAAAGAGACAACCAACTAAAGTATCTTATAATTTTTTATAAACAAACTGGCCCTACCTACTGGATTCAGGCTCCACCCTGATGACTTCATTTATAACCTCCTAGGCCCTTTCTTTCAATATGGTGACATTGGGGGTTAGGGCTTAAGCATACAACTTTAAGGGCAGAGACACAGATATTAAATGTGTAGCAATCTCCTAGGAGCTTGAGAAATTTAAGGAAGTCCATAAAGATTTGCTTCCATCTATTTTCAGTGTTTCCTACCTCTGTATATGGAACTGGAAGAAATTGCAATTGAAAGCATTTCACTTATTTATTCACTTATTTAGCACATATTTGTCGAACATCTATTGTGCTCCAGATTATGCTAGATACTGGAGTGCGGCAATTAATCAAGCATTTCTCATCCACTTAATTTGTATTCTCCTAGGACAAACAGTTAAATATATACTATCAGAGAGTAATAAATTAATAAAATAAAGCAAAGTAAATATACAGAGAAATATAGAAGCAAGAAGTGTGCTACTTTTCAGTGATACTCAGAAAAATCCTCTAATATGAGGTAAATTTTAAGCAGAGACTGAATTTATAGCTTTAACGTCTTTAACTGTAAAAATGGAGGAGACAATGAGGGAACACATTCCCCGATTCCCTCGTGTTTCAGAGGATGAGCTGGAATCCATAATAGGCGTTAGCAAACATTTTCTTTGAAGGGCCAGGTTATGTCATAACTCCTTATTTCAGCTGTTGAATCCCACAAGTGTGGCGCTAATAAAATGCCATTTACAGAAACAGACAGTGGGTAAGATTTGTCCTTCAGGCTATAGTTCATCTACCTCTGATCTAAAACAATGAAATGACTTTCCCAAGGTTGTACAGAGGATGGTTGATGACAGAAGAGAAGACAAACAGGTTTCATTTGTCTCTTGAAAGAACAAAGGCATCTTTAGAGCAGGTGATCACAGATAAGAGATTGAGTTAAATAATAATGTGTTCAAGGGTAAAAAGATGCCCCCTGAATTTAATTTAAGGAGAGAACTGTCTTTGTTAAGGAAAACAGGCTAATAAAAGCTATTTGAGGTAGAAGGTAACACCTTGAGGCCAGGCTTGGCGAGCAGTAATGAAACAAGAGCGATGGCTCAATGGTTCTGCGTTAGAAATGAACAGAAACCAGTAGGAAAGGACATACAGGATAAAAGGGAAGACAGAAAAACAGACAGAGGGAGGAGCCAATCAATAGATTAGGGTGACAAAAGACATTTGAAGAAAAGGGTATCTAGCTAGGCGTGATGTCCCAAGGATGTATTCCCAGCACTCTGGGAGGCTGAAACAGGAGGACAGCAAGTTGAAGCCCAATTTCTGCAATTCAGCAAGACCCTTACTTAAAATAAAAAAGGGCTAGGAACACAGCGCAGTGCAAAGGTCTTGGTTCAAACACCAGTACTTTTTAATGGGTTGAGATGCTACAATGCAAGCCACCCATTATCTTCCAAAATTAAATACCTCTTAAGCACAAATTTAAAAAAGAATATTATATGAATGGAGTTTTGAGGATGTATACGTAGAAGTAGAAGGAATTAAGTAAGGAAGGTGTGTTTCATTTAATCCCAATCTCCTATAGCTTGGTCATTTGGTTCTCTATCCCTGTAGTTAAACACTTCCAGAGAAAGTTCTGCTAAGAGGGCATATTGGTGTGGTGATAAACAGCAAGGCACCCCCAGACTCAACCGGTCATTCAGCAGTGCCCACAGGCTCTCCTGCTCTTTGTAACATCTCTTGAAATATTCTGCTCAAAACAACACACTTTCTTCTCCATCTCTCCATGTATCAGAAAATAACCTGACATTTTACTTTCTGGAGATTATACTTCATTTTTTTAACTAGTATGTTTTCATCTATAATGTATGTATTCATGTGAGGTATTGTTACATATACATATTGCATCTTAATCCTTTTCACTTCCCTTCTGTCCTCTGCTTCCCACCGCTCTCCATTCCCACAAAGTCTACCTCCCTGTTTCCTACTATGTCCTATTTTACTTTTTAACTTATTTATATTTTGGATTTCTCATGTAAAAGAAACCATGAGATATTTAAACTTCTATATGTGATTTATTTTACTTAACATTATAGACTCGAGGTGTGTTAATTTTCCTCCAGATGATTCACATTTATCCTTCTTTACAAATGAGTAGTACTGCGCTGTGCTTATGTACCACATTTTCTTTATCCATTCATCTGTTCATTAAAAATATAATCTGCTTCCAAGATTTAGCTATTATGAATTATCCTGCTATAAACCTGGATATACAAGTATCACTTTAATATGATGTCTTTGACTCTTCCAAGAAGATACACAGAAAAGGTATAGCAGGGTCAAGTGGGATTGCTGTTTTTAGTCGTTTGAGAAATCAGCACACTGATTTCTACAGTGGTGGTCCCAGTTAAAACTCATACCGACAATGAAGACCTGCTCCTTTTGCCCTGCAACCTCATCAGCATTTGTTGTTTTTAGTGTTCCTGATGATAGTCACTCTGGTATGGGATAGAATCTCAATTTGTTTTAATTTGCATTTCTCTAATGGCCAAAACTATTGAATGTTTTATATATCTACTGGCCATTGACACTTCCCCTTTTCAGAACGGTCTATTCATTTTAATTTCCCATTTTGCTGAATTTTTAATTTTGCAGAATCTAATGTTTTTTCAACTTTATACAGTCTAAATATTAGTCTTCTTTCTGAGGAACAGCAGGCAAAAAATTTTCCCTTTCTGTAAATTGTCTCTTCACTTTTTAGTTGTTTCCTTTGCTGCACGAAAAATTTTTAATTTGATGTAATCCAATTTGTTGAGTACTGCCATTATTTCTTGTGTAGTTGGGAGTCTGTTCAGAAAATTATTGTCTATTCTTATGTTTTCAAGTGTTTTACCTACTTATCTTCCAGAAAATTGTGTCTGTTTTTATGTCTAGGTCTTTTATCCATTTTACTTGATTTTAGTACAAGGTAAACAATATAGGTCTGTGTTCATCCTTCTGCATGTGGCCGTCCAGTTTTCCCAGGACATCCATTAAAGAAGTCATCTTTTTCCCTGGATGTGTTTTTCCCTGTCACTCTGTAGAAAATCACATGGCTGAAGGTGCCTGGGGTTGTTTCTACATCTTTAATTTTGTTTCATTGACCCACATTTGGTTTTCATGCTAGTATCCTGCATTTTATCATTATAGCTTTGTAGTATACTTTGAAGCCCAGAATCGTTTCACTATTCTGGATCTGTTCTGCTTCCATATAAATTTTGTGTTTTTTCAGTTCTGGAAAGAATGCTGTTGATATTTTGATTTTCACTGCATTAAATGCCTCTACCAGTTTTTTGTAATATGGACATTTTAACAATATTAGATCTGTCTATCTAGGAACAGGTGATGTCTTTCTGATGTACTCTTTAATCTGTTTTTTTTTTAATATTGTAGTCTTCATTATAAAAATCTTTCATTTCCTTGGTTAGCTTAATTGCTAGGTGTTAAACTTTTTGCTGTTATTATGAATGAAAATTGGTTTATTTTAATTTTTTTATGTATTTCCCTGTTGGAGCACAGAAATGGTATTGATTCTTACTTATTGGGTTTATATTTTGCTACTTTGATGAATTTATTTATTAGTTTTAACAGTCTTCTGGTGGAGTTTTTGGTCTTCTTTGTAAAGGATAGTATCATCTATGAATAAGGATAGCTTGACTCATTCCTTTCCTTTTTAAAACCCTTTCATTTCTTCCCTTGCCTGCTTATTCTCATCAAAGTTTGGAGTGCTATACTGAACAGGCGTGGTCAGTGGGCACTGTTGTTTTCTTCCATATTTTGGAGGAAATATTTTCATTTTTCCCCTATTTCGCCTGATATTTTAGAAGTAAAGAGAAAGCATCAAATCATACCTTCTTTAGAGCCCCTGCCGCCATGTAACAAGGAACCTCTACCTTTGCCTCAATAGCCTTCTTTCCTGTAAGAAACAGCTGCCTCTTCTACATAATGTGAGCCCTGCTGCCTCATAAGCAGTCTGTTGTCTGTTATGCCTAATCTCTGTGCACTCCAAACTCTCTTACGGAAATGAATCCTTAACATCATAGCTTAAGATTTGGTATTAAAAACAAAGCCTGTGTCCCACATGCCAGTACCAGCCAATATCCTCTCTTTCTTCTCTCCTTTACCACCTAAATTCTTAGAAGGAGTGTTTGGGAAAATTGTCATTTCCTATTTCACATTGCTCTTCTCAGCCATTCTCATCTGAATTCTTCTCCATCACTGTCATGTCACTAAATCCAAATGAAAATTGAAATTCTTCCTTTTTAGGATCTCCATACCATTTGATGTTGTTGACCATTCCTTCTTCCAAATAACTTTAATCCTTTGGTTTGCAAATCATTGCCTTGCCCTTTTTAAAACTTCTTTCCCTCTACCTTCTTGTTTGCAGCTTTACAGTCTTGTACTACTTGGTCATCTGAAGAAATATCTCAAAATTGAAACATAAAGCTTTCTTTTCTTCTTCCTTTATATTCTTTTACTGAGTGATCTTATTTAGAATTTCAATTAGCAACTAGCATCTGGTGGCTCAAATTTTATTTCTACAGAACAAAACTCTCCTTGGAACTGTAAAACGTAATTGCAAATACCTAATTAACATTTCTCTATGGGTGCCTCAAATTTATGTCAAAAATCAAACTCATGATCTCCCTACTTGATCTGTTTATAGTGTAGGATAATACCCCCCAAGTATCCATACAAGGAAAAAATTTAGCAGTCGTCCACAACCCTTCATTAAACTTTAACCTTTATATATAGTTCATCATAATGATATTGCTTTTATTTCATAAACCTATGTTAAATTTTCCACATCTTTCAATATCTACTGCTATCACCTAAGCTATCTTCAGCCCCCTAGTGGACTATCACAATGGACCTTCCAACTTAATTCTCTTCGTCCACTCATTCCACAATTAGGAATATTCTGGAAAGATTTTTTTTTTCGGTACTGGGGATCGAACTCAGGACCCTGCGCTTGCTAGGCAAGCGCTTATTCCACTGAGCTATATCCCCAGCCCCTGGAAAGATATTTTGAAAGGCAAACCTGATTGCCTCATATTCCCTTCATATTAGTAATTTTTATGTTCGTTTGAATAATGACCACAATCTCTAATTTGGCCTTCAATTTATTATGACACTGCCACTTTCGTAGCACACTACAATGACCTTCCTTTGTGACACCCTTCACAACATTTCCTGGGTGTGGAATTCTCTTATCTTCTTCTTTAGCTTAGTTAACCACTACTGTTCTTTTGGGTAATAACGTAAGAGCCCTTTTTAAGGAAAACTCTCTAAACTACTAGACTGGATAAAAACCTATTTATTATATGTTTTTGTATCACCATACCCCCATCATTACAGTTCTCATTCCTGATGTTCTCTATATTTGTATGATTATTTAACAAATACCCTTCCCACAGTAGCCTACTCTTTCCTCTATAATCAGCCTAGTTCCTCACACATGTGATTTAACAAATAGTAGATTCTAAATAAATAATTGATAAAGGAATAAATTAATGGGTGATTCTATAAACAAGGGAGTAGAGCCAGAGATGACTATGAGATCCTGACCTCTCTGGGATTATGCAGAAATTTAGTACATTTAGGAAATGCCATTTATTTTTCCACAAGATGTGAACTTAATGGTTAAAAATCTTCTCGAGGCTACAGCTGATATGGGGACTGCAGTAAAATGTGTCTTATGTATTCAGAGTGTGATTCAAATGTGGAATCAAGAAAAGCTGAAAAGATTTTTAACTTGATAGTGTTACATGAGACCACTAGTGGGGAACAACATGAGCTTTGGACTGATCTCTGCAGTGGCAAACAAAATCTTCACCTGCCAAATGCTGAACAGTGTTGTGAATTTTTTATAGCACTCCCCTCCAACTGATGTTTTGTAAGGGTAGAATTTTTTAGAAGTATGTCTTATTAAAAACTAAAGAGGTAATTAATATGTATTACCAAGTAAGATTCAAATCTAATTTTCACTGGAGTTAGCTCCCAGAAGACATCATACCTGCTATATGAAGAGCGAATCATGCTGAGTAAAGCCTACTTAAGTGCGTCTTAATACTCCTTCTGTGCTGCAAGAGATCACTGGAGTCATAGAATATATCATATTTTATATATTTTCCACCTTGGGTTTTATAGGCATTAGATAAAGTTATGATTCCAGCATATTAATCTATGTCCTTCATCAATTCTCAAGAAAACATCCCATGCTCCATGACTTAGCTCTCCCAATTAATCATCTTCTTTTTTGACTCAGGTTCCTTACAGCTGTGATCAAACATTGGCATAGCTCCTAATAGGAAGGGGCTTGCCAGAGCTGTTATTGAATAAATAATATAAGCTACCTCCTAGCCTGTGCTTAGTTAAGAAAGATTGCAAACTTAGAAGATGTCTGGTGTTGCAGTGAGTCTCCTTGGGTAGGTAATCTCACTATTTAGATTCATATGATGCTTCTGCCCAACATTAGGAATAATACCACTTGGGCTATGAATCACTTTTAGGAGGTAGATGGACACTTCATGAATGACTGTGAAGAAGAAGCTCAGAGGACTGACAAACAGAAAAACTTGTTTACATGTAATTAATCTACAAGTTTATAAGAGCCTGTGTAAAAATATAGATGTAGTCATCTAACCTATCTTTTGAAACTTAACACTTAAAGACAAAGAAAAAAATTGTCCTCCCTCGTGTTGACTTCATATCCTGTGTGAAGAAAAATATCGAGATAATCTATCAATATAGCTAGATTCAGCGAAGTTTAGTATTTATTCCTTATACTCCATTTTAAAATTGATCATTTAAACTCACAAATATTGCAGATCTCTGAGCCTCAGAGCAATTGAGTAATTTTCTTAACTTCATGTAGCCAGGAGTTACAAATCTGGGTTAGACCCAAGTGAACAGCCCTAGATGCCAAGGCTTTAACCATTCTGTCATCACTCTCATATATTTGCAGGGCTTAATGTGGTTTACTTTAAAACGAAACATAGGTCATCCTAGTGTGCACATACTGACTGTACAGTGAGGTGGCTCAGCACTCTGTATAAGGCGAGGTACTTTAAGAAATTATTTGATTACTGAAGAAGAACTTTATAGAAGCATGCAGGCACCCTTCAGATCTTTAAATCTCACAGATTTCCGGTTTCCCTCAAGGCTTATCGCATCCAATAGAAAGCTATGAGTCCTTTGTGAGGGAGTGGAGAAGTTACATTTTCACCCAGAGCTGGAGAGAGTGTTTCAGTATTCTTAACAGTTAAGCAAAATGAAATTAAAAGTTTTTGAACAAAATTTGTTTCTGTCAAATAAATTTTATAGGATTCATTGCCACAGATTTTTAAGTCCAACATTATCTCCAAAAGTACACTGATTGTATAATTGATACGGTTAAAACCTGGATAGGTAATATATAGTAATGCTTCACTGAAAGAAGATTCTAACGTGTTAAATCTCGGTGCTAGTGTAAAGTCTTTTGAGAACAGGGAGGTTTTATTTGTGCTGCTAGAAAAATTGACTTTGGAAATTTTCAGTACATTTCAGGAATTCTCAGGAATTGGAAGCTCAAAAGAAGGGGCTAATGCTATTCAATCTATCTTATGATGCTGATTTAGAACATTTTAAGGTCTACATGTGCTCTCTTGGGGTTTCTTTTTCTGATAAACAGGGCAGAGACACAATAAATACCAAGAAAACATTTCAGCAATAAAATAAGTAGAAATGAATTTTTATATATATATATATATATATATATATAATTTGAAGCTGAGGATTCATGAAATACATGGAATCAACTTGGACATCTTTGAATGTATCAGGTCTCCAAGTATTATGTTTAAAATATAACAAAAAAAGGAAGACTACAAGGAATACATTTTGCCTCTAAATTTTGGATCTGGGTAGAGGTGGAAAAACAGTATTCTCAAGGATGTGCTTTGGGCCTTGGTTTGTATTTTTTGGATGGTGTAAAATTTATGAGTCAAGGAATAATATGAATGTTGTCTTGAATAGTGATGTCCAAAAGTGTCTAAAAATATAACAAATAGTCCCTAGGAGAATATAATTTCTACTCAGTTCTTAAAATATTCCCATAAAAAGTTCATATACCTAGGAGCTTGCAAGATAAACATCACAAAGCTCACAAGAAAGCAAAACTTCATGAAAGAAATTTGGGAAAATAACCAATATACATAGCTAAAAGCAGAAGTAAAAATACATATATGCCTTCTGAAATTAATTATTGCTCCATTAGCTAAACCCAGTTGCATGACTTATGTGTGGGAACTATCAAAAAATGTTCAACTCTACCCGTATCAGTAAGGTATACTTATACTTTCAAAATATTGCAAAATTTATCATAAATGCATATACCTTAGAATCAAATATCTGTATTCTATATTTCATGAAATTCACTCTCTTGATATACTCCTCATTTTCCCTTCCAGAAGCAACTTTAAACACCTTTCAGCTGATTTTTTTTTTTTTTACTTTGGTGTATGTGTGTGTGTTTGGCGATAAGGATCAAACCCAGGGCCTTGTGCATGGAAGGCAAGAGTTCTACCACTAAGCCACATCCTCAGCCCCTGTTTTACTCTGTTAAAGTTTGGACTTATGGTGCTAGATAAAGGTTGTATTACTTAGAACATTCAATTTTCATGGACTGAAAGAATCAATATTTATAAAACATCCATAATATCCACAGTGATCTAGATTCACACACACACACACACACACACACACACACACACACACACAGAGCTTGGATAAGAAAAGAAAAATGCGGGAAGCTTTGCAATATACTAAAGAGATGTAGTAAACAAAACAGCACACTACTGGCATAAAATGACAAATACAGGTG
>PVLD010037391.1:0-10278 GCA_004027595.1 Dinomys branickii | reverse complement strand
CTATAATTTGGTATTTCCTTTAATGTTTTTGTGTTAACTAATGTGAAGATAACTATGTAATACAACATCCAGTTCTAATTCCCTACTATATTCTGTATAACTTTGTATTTTCTGTATTGTTTATGGCTTTTCTGGTTCATATGTCTCCATTCTTTTGTCTTTAAAATAAAATTTAAAAATAAATAAATAAATAAATAAAAAAAATTGAAGCAAAAGGATCATGAGTTCAAAACCAGCCTTGTTTACGTAATGAGTCTGAGGAGAGCCTAGGCTTCATAGTGAGTTTGAAACCAGCTTGGGCCACATAATAAGACATTGTCTCCAAAGAAGAAAAATACAACCCTTGTATATTCATCTTAATGCTTCCTGAGAAAACATACGACCTATTAATTAAACCCTATGATTGCATAGATATTATTGTTTAATATGAAACTAATTCTTTTAAGGGGATCAGTGTAATAATAGTGATAAGTCAAACTATGAAGAAAATAAAGAAGTACTACAAAATTATGGACAGAGAGTTAGCTCTGGTGCAGCATCTGCCTAGCGAGCATGAAGTCCTGAGTTCAATTCCCAGTACTCCCCCCACAAAACTATGAATCTGGTAAATATGGCAAAAACATTGTGAATTATGTGAATACTAAAAGTTTGAGTACTACTACCCCAAAAAGAGCACTGTAATATCAGGCATGTCCTGGTTCCATCCAGGAGTTTCATCATACAAAAAAAAAAAAATCGGATGTCAATTCAGAGAAAAATTTATAAGTTCATGAAACCTTATCTAATATAAGAAAAATATGGAATAGTAGCTAGTAAGTTAAGTTAAATTGAAAACAGCAGTGTGAAATAATAACCTTTAAAAATATTTCTCAGCCCTGAGGGACCCAGCAGCAATAGCACCCTGGCTCAGGGCACGTTCTAGCACACTCCCTTGCTCCTGGGGTTTAAAATTATTTTCTACTGAGAAGAAACAAAATCCCTTAGAGGATAGCTAATCCCATGATTTAGGGTAGAAAAAACTGCAAAGCCTTTCTCCATCATTGTTTTGTTGCCGTATTCCATAGCAAGAATGTTTTCAAGGACAACGCAGTCAGCACATACAGGATAGGGAGCTAACAGAAAGCACCCACCAGTGACTATCTGGACAAATTTTTACTGTAAAATAAAGTACAGAAAGCAAAAGCAAATCAAATGTAAAACCAAGTCAAAAATACTATGTGGTCACCCACTCCTGTGGTCCTTGGCATGAAGCCTCATTCCCACCAGGCTTCCTGACCTTCCTGTTCATTCTTGTAGGGATAACCCCTGCCTTATTTTTTATAGTTTTATCATCCTGTTGTGCTTTCTGGGGTATTATAGTTTAGTCTTGCCCACTATTTTTTTAAAAATGATGTGTCACTATAATTTTGAGTATTGAAATCATCGTCACCACCAGCAGCATCGTGATCACAGTGCAAAGGATGATAAGCCCCGTCAAACTCTTTAAATCCCACATAACTCAAAATAAAAAAGAATGCGATGTCTGCCCCAAAAGTCACTGTCATAGAAAATGGTGACTGTAATAGACCATGGGTGCTTTTATTGATTTCAATCATTTGGAGTGTTTCATATTCTATTAACATTTTATCCTCCTGATGAGACAGTCATCTGCCTTTCACTGTTTAGAAGAAAAAACACTGGGAAGAGTAAACCAGATAGTCCAAAAAAAAATTAGACATCAAGAGCAAAAAGGGCTATTTCATTTGGACACTCACAATACCAGCCAGAATGAGGTTTGGTGTTTCCCAAAGTAATTAACTCCAAATGACCTACAAAAGAATTCTAACTACCCCCCCCCCAGTTGACTCAGTGCATTCATTCCAAGGAAATCAAATCTCATCTCTAAGATGTCAGTTTTTAATGCTGAGACTAAATCAATATTTGACTATGACAGGAAAATCAATTATATAGCAATGGCCAAGTGTTAATTTGAAAAAAAAAATCAGGGGGTAGATATTAGGCTGCAACATTAAACCCTACACATAAGATAAGGTCTGATATAGTTTTGCCAGCATGACAGATATCATGTAACTACAGAATGCTCACTATGGAAAGGTGGCTCAGGTGAGGCTCATTTTGACAGAAATGAACACACCAGACCAAGAATTAATCAGTCAATACTCCAAGTCCTTCATTCGAAGATACTCTGATAAGATAATCTTTTCTTTGGGTCTGGTAAGAATTGTGTGACCCCACAAGGGGAAAATAATAACACTGAAACCCAGAGGATACATCAGAACAAGCATAAAAAGACAAGCACAGATATAAGAAAAGCATTAAATCCATGCTTTCAGGTAGATTTAAGTGAAACTATAGTAATAAATACTGTAATCTTTGTTTTTCTATGTTTATGAGCTAGGTTTTGGAAATGTTTAAAAGGTTGAGCCATTCCAAAAGTATAATCACAGCTAGTTTAACTTGTTTAAAATGACTTGCTTAATACATTTGTAATCAATGTTAAAGCCCTCAAGAAAAATTAGTTCTCAGTTTTGGGTATCAGATTCATTAGCTTAATAAATTAAGCATTAAAGCCAGGCGTGGCTGCACATGCCTCTAATCCCAGCACTCAGGGGGCTGAGGCAGGAAGATTGCCATGAGTTTGAGTCCAGCCTGGGCTACATAAGCAAGTTCAAGGACAACCGGCACTACATAGTGAGACCCTGTCTCAAACAAAACAAAAAATAATAATAAAGCATTAAACAAAGAACAACTCAGATCAAAAATCTAAATGTCGAGGCGGGAAGATGGCAGCCGACAGGAGCGGCAGCCGCACTGGCTTTGACTAGATCAGAGTCTAAGAGAGATGGAGATTTTAAAAATAATTGGACTCCCGTGCCATGCGCACCTGGAGCTGCGGAGTGACCACCACGCAGGACCCCTGGGTGGGTGAGCTGTTTGTGTGCCAAGACCAGATTTCTGAGTCAGGGAGGAGCTCGGCCCATGGAGGAACATCCAAGCAGGCCCTTTGCCTACACGGACCCCTGGGCCAGTGAGCTGTTTCCACGCCCTGGCCAGATCTCTGGGTAGGGAGTAGCTCGACCCACAAAGCAGCATCTGAGCAGCCTTTTGAGCAGAACCCTTAGCAGAAAGCTTAAGGGACATTCCCCCAAAGAGAAGGAGCCATTGGAGCAGCCTTTGCAATGGACCTTTGCCTGGTGAACTGCCTGGGTAATTTATAGCTCAATAGTTTGAATCTGATATCGAAAAATGGGAAGACAGAAGAACAAAACGCAGTCTCAGAACTCAACCCTACCCAGAACAAGTCCTGGATGCGAGGATATAGGGGAATTAGGAAGCCACATACCTGCAAGTTCTGAAACGACTGCATTCAAAATAAAGAAACATCTCCATCAATCCATAGAAGAGATTAAAGCACAAATAAGCCACATACCTGCAATTTATGAAACGATTACATTCGAAGTAATGAAACAACTCCATTAGGCCATAGAACAGATTAAAGCAGAAGTTAGTCACATACCTGCAATTTAGGAAATGATCACATCCAAAGTAAAGAAACAACTCTATCAGGCCACAAAAGAGATTAAAGTAGAAATAATCTCTCAGACAAAAAATGAACCGAAAACTATAATGGAAGAAATGTTCCATACACATAGAGAAGAAATAGATAAAAGCATAGAAGAAAATAGGAAACAAATGGAAACGTTACAAGAGCAATTTAGGAATGAATTACGACAAATGAAACAGGTCCAAAGAGATTGCCAGGAATTGAAAACTTCCATTGAAAGCTTGCAAAACTGCTTAAATTAAGCCGAAGATAGAATTTCAGATCTTGAAGACAGCATGGCAGCTAATGAGCATGAAAGGAAGGATCTCATAAGTCATCAAGGATCCAAGAAAAATCAATCCAACAGCTGCAAGATGAGGCAAAAAGAAAAAATATTCGAGTTATAGGAGTTAGTGAAACAGGAGGAGACAACACAAATGATATAAAAAGAATATTTGCTAAAATAATAGCAGAAAATTTCCCAAACAAGGCAAAAGATACTGAGGAACAGTTAATCGAGGCATATACAACCCCAACGATCCATAACGCAAAGAAAAACACACACAGACATATAAGAGTCTAGATCCCAGATATCCAGCAAAAGAACACAATATTAAAAGCTGCTAGAGAAAAGAAACAGATCACCTATATAGGAAAGCCCATCAGAATCACAGCAGACTTCTCAACGGAAACTATGAAATCAAGAAGAGCTTGGAGCGAGGTATTACAGATTCTGAGACAAAACAGCTTCCAACCCAGACTGATGTATCCTGCAAAACTATCCTTCAAATTCAAAGGAGAAATAAAATATTTCCACGACAAAGAACAACTGAAGAACTTCATGAGTGCTAAACCAGCATTGCAAAAAGCACTAAAAGATATTCTAGACAGAAAAAAGTGACCACAATCTCAAGAACAACAATAGAAAGAAACCCTCAAACAGAACAAGTAAGTAAACAGATAGCAAAAGTAGCAAAACAACAACAAGTAAATAACATGACTAGAATAAGCCAACATATAACCATTATAACCATTAATGTAAATGGCCTCAATTCACAAGTCAAAAGGAAAAGAGTGGCAGAGTGGATTAAGGAACACAATCCAATGATATGCTGTATACAGGAAACACATTTTACTCAAAAGGAAATCCACAGGCTGAAAGTTAAAGGATGGAAAACAATTCTGCATGCAACAGGTCCCCAGAAAAAGGCAGGGGTAGCTATTATGTTTGTAGACAATGTAAACTTCAAACCAAAAACAATCAAAAGAGATAAAGAAGGCCATTGCATACTAGTTAGGGGAAAGCTGCAAGAGGAAGAGAAAAAATCCTAAATGTTAATGCACCAAACAATGGAGCACCAAACTTTACAAGTCACGTTTTAACAGATGTGAAAAATCAACTAAGTAATAACACTATTTTAATGGGGGACCTAAACACCCCTCTGACGCCAAGAGACAGGTCAACTGGACAGAAACTCAGCAAAGAAATAACAGACCTGAACGAAAAGTGTGAACAAATGGACTTAGTAGATGTATACAGAGTGCAACATCAGAATACACGTTTTTCTCAGCTGCACATGGGTCTTTCTCTAAAATTGACCACATTCTAGCCCATAGAGCATATCTACCTAAATGCAAAAGAACTGAAGTTATCCCATGCATATTATCTGACCACAGTGCAATGAAACTGGAAATTAATGACAAAGGGAACTCCAAAAACCGCATAAGCACTTGGAAATTAGACATCAACCTCCTGAACAACCAATGGGTCACACAAGAAATTAAGGAAGAAATTTAAAAATATCTGCAAACAAATGAAAATACAAGTACAACCTACTGGAATCTGTGGGATGCAATGAAAGCAGTCCTCAGAGGGAAATTTATAGTGATGAACTCATATATAAAGAAAACAGAAAGACAGCAAATAAATAGTCTAATGCTACACCTCAAACTCTTAGAAAAAGAGCAACAAGCCAAACCAAACGCCCAAAGAAGAGAGGAGATTATAAAACTCAAGGCAGAAATTAATGCAACTGAGTTGAAGAAAACTCTACAAAAAATAAGTGAATCAAAGAGTTGGTTCTTCGAAAGAATAAATAAAACTGATAAACCCCTAGCCAACCTTATCAAAAAAAGGAGGGAAAGAACTCAAATTCATGCAATAAGGAATGAAAAGGATGAAATCACCACAGATCCCACAGAAATACAAGAGATCATTAATACCTACTTGGAAAATCTTTACTCCCATAGGATAGAAAATTCAGAAGAAATGGACAGATTCCTAGAAAGGTACAAATTACGAAAATTGAATCAGGAAGATTCAATAATTCTGAACAACTCAATATCAACTAATGAGATTGAAAACGTCATTAAAAACTTACCAACAAAGAAAAGCCCAGGCCCTGATGGATTCACAGCAGAATTCTATAAAACATTCAGAGAAGGCTTAATGCCAACACTCCTCAAACTCTTCAATGAAATAAAAAAGGAAGTAACTCTCTCTAACACATTTCTGGAGGCAAGTATTATACTGATACCAAAACCAGAGAAGGACCCAACCAAGAAAGAGAACTATAGGCCAATCTCTCTAATGAACATAGATACAAAGATACTCAACAAAATACTAGCAAATAGAATACAGCGAATCATAAGAAAAATTATACACCATGACCAGGTAGGATTTATTCCAGGAATGCAGGAATGGTTCAATATTCACAAATCAATTAATGTAATACATCATATCAATACAGCCAAAGACAAAAACCACATGATCATCTCAATAGATGCACAAAAGGCTTTCAATAAAGTCCAACATGCATTCATGTTAAAAACCTTAGGAAAAATAGGAATAGATGGCCTCTACCTCAATCTGATCAAAGCCATCTATGACAAACCAACAGCCAACATCATACTAAATGAGCAAAAACTGAAAACTTTCACTTTAAAGTCAGGAAGAAGACAAGGATGTCCATTGTCACCACTCCTATTCAACATAGTTCTGGAAGCATTAGCCAGAGCAATTAGACGAGAGAGAAATAAAAGGAATAAGGATAGGAAAGGAAGAAGTCAAACTATCACTATTTGCAGATGACATGATACTATACATGGAGGACCCCAAAAACTCCACAAGAGAACTCCTGGAATTAATTGACAAATTCAGCAGAGTAGCTGGATACAAAGTCAACACCCAAAAATCAATAGCATTCCTACACACGAACAACAAACAGACTGAGAGAAAAATGGAGGAAACCATACCTTTTACAATAGCAACCAAGAAATTGAAATACTTAGGAATCAATCTAACAAAGAATGTGAAAGATTTATTCAGTGAAAACTACAGTACTCTGAAAAAAGAGACCAAAGAGGATTTCAATAAATGGAAAAACATACCCTGCTCATGGTTAGGAAGAACCAACATTGTGAAAATGGCCATACTGCCATAACTGTTGTACAGATTCAATGCAATTCCCATGAAACTACCATTAGCATACCTCACAGATCTAGAGAAAATATGCCTTAAATTCATCTGGAACCAGAAGACACCCAGAATAGCAAAAGCAATTCTGGGCAACAAGGACAAGTCAGGTGGAATCACAATCCCTGACCTGAAATTATACTACAAAGCTACTGTAATAAAATCAACCTGGTACTGGCTAAAAACAGACCTGAGGATCAATGGAACAGACTTGAAGATGCAACCACAATGAAAAACCCACTCAGCCACCTAATATTTGACAAAGGGGTCAACCAAACTCACTGGAAAAAAGATGACCTGTTTAATAAATCGTGCTGGAAAATCAGGCTTGCCTCTGGCTGAAAACTGAACATAGACCCCAGTCTATCACCATGCACCAAACTCAGGTCAAAATGGATCACAGATCTCAACATTAAAACAGAAACTCTAAACCTATTGGAAGAGAAAGTAGGTAAAAATCTTGAAGACATAGGAGTAAGCAGAGAGTTCATGAACAAAAATGAAACTGCAAGGGAAACACTTCAAAGAATCAATAACTGGGAACTCATCCTACTGAAAAGTTTTTGTACATCTAAAGAAATCACCAGCAAAGCAAAAAGAAAACCCACAAATTGGGAAAATAAAATCCTAGCTGGCTGTCCCTCAGACAAAGGTCTTCTCTCTAGAACATACAAAGAATTAAAAAACATGTAGCTGTCAAAATTCAAAGACTCAATCCAGAAATGGGCATCTGAGATGAATGCACACTTCTCAGATAATGAAATACAAATGGCAAATAAATATATGAGAAAATGTTCCACATTTTTAGTCATTCAAGAAATGCAAATAAAAACAACTGCAAGATTTCATCTCACCCCAGTAAGAATGGCCAGTATGAAAAAAATCATCCAACAACAAATGTTGGCAAGGCTGTGGAGAAATAGGGACTCTACTACACTGCTGGTGGGATTGCAGCATGGTGCAACCACTGTGGAGAGCAGTTTGGAGATTTCTCAGCAAACTAGGTCAAGGTTCCATTCAAACCAGCTATTCCCCTTCTGGGTATTTTCCCAGAAGATCTGAAAACATCATATCACTCTGATATATGTGCACCCACGTAATAGCTAAATTGTGGAAGCAACCCAAATGTCCATCAACAGAGGACTGGATTAAAAAACTGGCATTTTTATATAATGGAATATTACTCAGCTATAAAGAGGGACAGATTGGGGCCTTTGTAGGCAAATGGTCACAATTAGACACCATACTTGTAAGTGAAATAAATCAGAGGTACATGTGAAAGCACCATATTGTGTCACTGGTGTAAGAATCTGAGGGTGGGAATATAAACTAACAGACATGAAGGAAATCTGTTCAAAAGTAAAGAACAGATGGGATTAGGGAAAGGAGAAAAGAAAGAGGCAAAAATGTATATATGTTTGTACATATATACATATGTGCAGGATGGCTAACATGGTTCTACTATTGTCTTATGTCACTTGATGGTAAGGAATAGTTGATGACTGGTTGTTTGATCAATCTTGTATGTCTATATGTGTTCTCCTGAGCATACACTTTGAAGATATCAATATGCAATGCAACAACTATTGTTGGTTTCCTATTGCTTTGTCTATAATTCAATTCTGATTATACTGTTATTGTGCTACTTTGTGTCTCTTTGTTAATGCTTTCTGCTTTTTTGTTTGTTTTGTTTTTTTGTTTGTTTTTTGTTGTTGCTGATGTAGTTCTTTTTCTTTCACACTTTAAAAAGAAAAATTATATAAAAAACGAAAAAGGAAGGAACGGATAACTATTTATGTATGTAAGTAAGTATGTATGTATATGCAGCATATCTAACATAGTTGTACTATGGACTTAGGTCACTTTATTGTAAGGAATAGTTGATGATTATTTGTTTAATCAATTCTGCATGTCTATATCTGTTTTCCTGAGTTTACATTTAGAAGTTATCTATATGTAATGCAAGAACCATTGTTGATTCCCTGTCACCTGGTCTGTAACTCAGTTTTGATTATACTATTCTTATGCTACTTTGTGTCTGTTTGTTAATATGTTTTTGTTTCTTTACTTTTAAAATAAAAATGAAACCCCCCCCAAAAAAAAAAACTCATTGGGAATGTTCCTCCCTATGCAAAACAACCTTTAGACACCAAAGGCTAAGGGTCCTAGAGAAAGGCCCTGTACTTCGCATTAGCTGTCTGTTCCCCTGTAATCAATCTTCCGAAAACGTACTGACTCGAGGTACTTATTATCTCATGGCCTGCTGTCCCATAGATCCGAGATCTGGGCAGGGCCTGGCCAAGAGGTTTGGGCTCCAGACCTCCCATGGGCTGCTCCTCCCCAGCTAGGGAAAGAGGCCCTTTTAGACTCACTCCTGTGCTCACTGGCAGGACCCAGTTCCTGAGTTGTGGACAGAGGCCTCACCTGCCCCTCTGGCTGCTGGCTGGCGGCCACCTGCTGCTCCTCGTCATGTGCATCTCTCCAGGAGGCACCTGGTGACATGCAGCTGGCTTCACCTGCCCAGCAAACAACAAAGTCATGGGAGGAGTCTTAGGCTTTTATTATCTTATCTCAGAAGTGACAGCGCATTATTTTTGCCATATCCTACTGTTAGAAGTAAATTACTAGGGCCATTATATACTCAGCCTGAGGAAGCATTTATACATGGTTAGGAAATCCAGGAGGTGGAGACCATTGGAAGCCAATGTAGAAGCTGGTCGCTTGTGAACTTTTCCTAATACATCAGCTCATAAGACAGTGATACACAGAAGGTCCTGCAGGTGAACCAAATATCACCTCTGCAAGTATCATCTCTGCCAAGTTTGTGCTGAACCCCTACCTGCCAGGCAATGTGGTAGATGCTAGAGATACAGTAATGGATGAGTCTCATAGCTGATCAGGGCACCCAACACTTAAAAAAAAGACAACTACTCTACTCTCTTTATTTCTTGACATCTATCACTTTATTTTGCAAATATCCATTTAAGTCTCTGGTTTCCTGTGAATCTATGATGTCTCTGAAGGAAGATACAATGTCTTTTTTGGGGGGGGCTGCTTGTGTCTTTTTTTTTTTAATTTTATTTTAAAGACAAAAGAATGGAGACATATGAACCAGAAAAGCCATAAACAATACAGAAAATACAAAGTTATACAGAATATAGTAGGGAATTAGAACTGGATGTTGTATTACATAGTTATCTTCACATTAGTTAACACAAAAACATTAAAGGAAATACCAAATTATAGAGAAGATAGTAGG
>PVLD010037390.1:0-10277 GCA_004027595.1 Dinomys branickii | reverse complement strand
TGTGTCCTATGAAGCACAAAAGATTGTTTTTAACTTTGGTTTAATCCAGTTTATCTGGTTCTTAATGTTTAGTATCATATCTAAGTAGACATAAACTATCTTAGTTCATTAAATTTTGTTCCTCTGTTTTCCTTTAAAATTCTTAGTTCTAATATTTATGTCTGATATCCACTTTGAGTTTGTTTATGTGGTGTCATGTACAAATCTAAAATCATTCTCTTACAAACAGGTGGCCAGTTTTCTCAGAATGCAGCCATAATTATCAAAAATCAATTTGCCATTAATATAAAGATTTTTGGACTTACAATTTTATTTTATATATTTATTAAGTCAATAGCATGTTGTATTTTATACTTTTGTAATAATTTTTGAAATATATGAAACTTCCAAATTTATTAAAGAATATTTTTAGGTATTTCAGAATCCTTTAAAATCCGTATGATGTTGAAATTTAAATTGCCAGTTTCTTTTAAAAAGGCCAATTAAGATGTGGTAGGGATTGTGTGAATTTGTAAATCTGGGAAATACTGCCATTTTCATAGTAAATTTTATGATCCATAAATGTTGAATACCTTACCATTTATTTATATGTGCTTTAGCTTCTTTAATTGATATTTATGGTTTTCAGTGCCTAAGTCTTACAATTCTTTTTGCAATTTATTTATAGGTACTTTAATCTGTTTGATACCATCTAAATGAAATTGAATTTTTAGTTTCATTTCTGAATGGATCATGGTTAGTGCATATAAATTCAGTTGTTGTGCATTGACTTTACATACTACAAACTTGCTGAACTTATTTGTTAATTTTGATACCTTCTAGTGGATTTTTGGGGGATACGAGATCATGCCACTGGTAAACAGAGGTCATTTTAGTTTTTTCTTTTGAATCAGGATTCATTTTATTCATTTTTCTTACCTACTTGCCGTAGCTAGAACATCAAGTACAATGTTGAATAAAAGTGGCAAAAGAGGATATTTTGTCCTGTTCCTCATCAGAAAGAAAGGTACTTAATCTTTCAACAATCAGTATGATGCTCACTGTAGGATTTTCTTGTGCTACCTTTATATCCTTGAGGAAGTTCAGTTTTATCCCAGTATATAAGATTTATTTTATCATGAAAGTATGTTATGTTTTGTCAAATACGTTGTAGCTTTTAAGTGATAATATTATTTTGATCCATAGTCTTTTAAGATGGTTCATTACCTTGATGGATATTTAGATATTAAATGTGGGATAAATCAGTTATAAATACTCTATTATCTTTTCTGTATGTTGTTGGAATTACTTTGATAGTATTTTATTGAGGATTTTTAGTATATGTTCATAAGAGACGTTGAACTGTAGGTTTTCTCCATTTAAATGCTTTTGGTTCTGACTTCAGAGTAAAACTGTTCAAAGAATGAATTGGAACATGCTCTCACTTCTTCAATTTTTGAATAATCTGTGAAGAATTATTGTTCTTTTTAAATGTTTGGTAGAATTTACTATTGAATTCATTTCATGTAATTTTCTTTTTCAGAAATCTTTTCATTTTAATTAAATCTCTTTACTTGCCATAAAGGTATGTTTTTCTCTTTCTTCCTGGGTCTCTTTCAGTCATTTGTCCTTTCTAAGACTTTCCCTAGGTAATCTAATGTACTAGTCTCCTTTCAGTTGTTAGAACAATGACTGTTAGGATAAGGCCTGACAACCACACTATGCATTATTTTTAAAACAGATAAATAGTGAAAGGTACAATTATACTGTCTTCTCATTTACTTACATAGATAATTACATTTACCTGCAGTATTTATTTCTTTGTCTAAATTTCAATTGTCCTTTTCTTGTTTCCTAAAACACTCCGGTTAGTCTTATTCTAATGTTTTACTAGTGATTCATTCTATTTATGTTTATAAAGAAATATCTTATTCATACTTCAGTGTTTACTGAGAGTTTTGCCCTATAGAATTGTTTTTTGACAGTGTTTTTTTTCATTTAGTACAATATTTGAATATGTCTTTCCCATAGGTTTCTAGACTCCAGTGTTTCTGATGAGAAGTTAGGTAACATCTTTTCAGTATCTCTTGTTAAGTGATGAGTTGCATTTTTGTTGATGTTTTCAAGATTCTTTCTTTCTCATTGGTTTTGGTGCTTTCACTTTGATATGTCTGGGTGTAATGTGTTTGCTTTAAATGCAGTTTAATGTTGAGCTCCTTGGGCATAAAGATTAATGTTTTTCATTAGGTTTCTGAACTTCCCAGCCTCTATTTCTTTGACTATTCTTCTTACTTGTCTCTTTGTTCTCCTTTGAAGATTCCTGTCGTTCGTGTGGTACTTTGTATGCTTAATGATCTCCCCAAAGTTTCTGAGTCTTTCTTTTGTTCGTTTTTGTTTCTCTTTCTCAGTCTGGGTAATCAGATTGTCTTGTCTTCCAGTTTAGTGATTATTTCTTTTGTTAGTTCAGATCTGCTATTGAGTCCTTTTAGTGAACTTTTAAATTTCATTTGCTGAGCTTCTCAGAAGATTTAGTTTTCTTTTTAATAATTTCTGTAGTTTTTCAGTGTTGCTATTTTATGACACTTTGTTCTCACCCTTCCTTCATTTCTTTATACCTTTTTTCCTTCAGTTCAATGAGTATATTTATAATAGTTGTCTTAGTATCATGGTCTGTTATGTTCAACATTTGAATTTCTTAGAGATATTATCTATTATGTACTTTTCCTTTGGATTGGCCATACTTTTCTGCTTATTTGGTTGCATCATAATTATCTTGAAAACTGGGGATTTTAAATGACATAATTTTTAATGTCTAAAAATCATATCACCCCAAGGTTTGTTGTTGCTTTTTATATTACTTTTTTTAATTTAGTGATATCTGAGGCTAATCCTGGTTGTGTTCTTTATTGTGTATAGTCAATAAAATCTCTGCTAAGCTAATTAAGTGTTCAGATAATGATTGCAAAGAAGCTCCCTTAAATTATTGGAAGCAACAATATTATAATAGCCTGTGTCAGGAGCCTCTGTGTAAGTCTACCAAGGGATGTTTTCAATGTTTTGGCAGATAGTATACAACTATTTTTTAATTTACAACTCTTTATAGCTTTCCATTCTTTCTTGTAAAGAGTCTCACAGGCATCAAGAAGTGAGAGATTAGAACTTTCCCGAGTAGTATGTACATAGTCTTATAGATGTGTCTGGCAGTCTAGATTCTCAGGAATATATCAATGTTTTTGAAATATCATATAAATACCTTATACTCAAGTGTTTTCTGATTTATTTAATTATTCATTTTCTATTAGCCTTTTTTTAACTTTAAATGATAATGTCACTTCACATTGCTATAGTATTAAAAAGTTCATGCAGAGTGAGCTCCAGATCCCAAACGACAATACTATCCTTTATAACACACTTTCCAGCCAGTTCTAACAGAACAAATAGGTACAACTCTGGAGATGGGGCTTTTAGAAATTTTCAAACTATTCCTCTCCCTCTATTGGTTGCTAAGCTAATGATTTCTCACAGCTAACATAGTTGCAATGCTGTTTTGTTTGTTTCATTAGAGAAAGACATCATGAAAATTACTTTAGGAGAATGGGATTACAGCAAGTAAAAATGCCATAATGCTTCTCTAGTTTCAGAGGCTCACTAACTTTAAAATCTTACTCCTTGGGTTGTTAATCTTTTAGATTATTTGGCAATACCTGATAAAGCTAATTTTTTTGCACCTTTTGCAAGAGTGTTCTATCATTAATGGAACAGTACATTTTTGGACATTCTTAATATACCAGTTTTAAAATCTTTTCATACTGTATTAATTTCTTTTAAGTGAATTTCCAATAATAAATACTTTTCATGTTTATCAATGCTGAATGTTCATAAGGTATATTTGTATCAACATGATGAAGTAGTATTCCTGGAAATTAAAGTAAATTATTTTTTGGACTTTCTTTTACTGTCTCCTAAAAATAGAATATTGATTATTTTTCCTCTGCTTTTTATAGACTATGGTATTCTCATTTATTCCACATCAAATTGGAACCTTTAAAGTGAAACAGGTGCTAGAGATTATTGGTCCAGTGGCAGAGAAAAATTTGCAGTCTACATTGATGAAACCATTTTATCATATAATTTTACATTTCAAAAGCATGTGTAAACCTTTCACTAAGAAAGTTGTGATGAAAGCTAATCCTGGTATGCTAATATATGACTTCTACTATATATATATATATATATATATATATATATATATATATATATATATATTTAAATATATATATTCTAATAAAGTTTTTCTTAGCTATTAGCATGAATTAAAATAATCTGGAAAGCCTTTCCAAATATATATTTTTACAAATTATTAAACTTTAATTATTTAGTAGGTCTGTACTGGGGCCCAAAGATTTGTGTTTTTACCATTTTCCTAATAGGTACACTTACAATTTTGTGACCACACTTTTGGTTTAGGTACCTGTACACTTGTGAAATATTTTACAGCTTTTTATTTCATTATTTCTACTGTTTTGCAAGAGCCTATATTATAAATTTGTTTTGATCATTGCATAGATATTCTTATTGCTGGTATTTTATCCAGTTCTCTACAATCTTTTATACATTGAACCATGATAAATAACTGATACACAGCTTTTGCAACCTATAGGAATTTTAGTTTCATGTAGGTCATCCTAAATCTTAACAATTATCATGTTTTATTTTTATTCATTGTATTATTTATCCTAGTATTAATTGCTAGGTAGCTTTATCAGGTCCACATACTAATTTGTATTTTCTGAATGTGTTTGTTTTTGGCTTAGCATTTAGAATAAAACCAATTACCTTGTGTATTGGTTAATTAATGACTATCTTTGTGAAAGCTGCACTTCAAAATATCTTATGTGATCTTTCTGTTTAATTCTACAAAAGGTATATCCCCTTTGGTCAGTAACCCCACAGGACAGTTTGTGGCTAAAGACTTAGCAAAATATAAGGACTCTGCACCTGTAGCGTTGCTTCAATCAGCAAGGACACACCTTCACGATCATCAGTCACCTAAAAAGTCAGTGAAAGGTGCACTGATGGCCTTTCCCAACGACCGACCTGCAAGCATCCGACCGGCAGAGCGTTTTGAAGAGTTCAGGTAACATGTGGTACTAAAATTTTGAAAGATGTGGACAACATGATATGTAGAAGTCTGACTAGCTCCTGCTGTCAAACAGCTAGTGATGACAGTAATATTTTATCTTCTCATTTTGTTGTACATGGAGTGATGAGAGGATTGTTGAATTCCAGTGCATTTTTAAAAATTAAACTTCTCCTCTCTTCAGCATGTTTGCTGGAAAGTGAATGGTATATAAAGTAATTCTTAAAGTCTACCTATAAACGTTATAGAAGAAAGAATAGTCACCTTTGGAGTATAAAAAGTCCTCAGAATAGTCACATGTGTTAAGTATGGTTGACACCTTCAGTTTATGTAAAAAAGTTAAAATTGTGAGTAACTGATCATTGTCTGTCATTGTCAGTACCTTTGTTTTCTCCCTGAGGGACACAAATTTCTAATTATCTTGTCCAAACAACTAAAACTTCCTAGGTTAGAATCCTAAGAGTTTTTAGTACTCAATTTAAAGTTATCCAAACCTCAAGGAAATTACTATTTCACCAGTGGTTCGCCAGAGATTACCAAGATGCATCAACATCTTCATCCAGGCTCTGAGCCCAGAAACATGTTTTACCCATCTGATCTGAAGCAGGTTTCTCTGCTGCCGGCTTCTGTGGTGTTTGTAGACTATGTAAATGTGCCCTCGCTCTGGCTTTTCTCCACTTGTCTACTTACCTTAAGGCATTCACTAGGCTAGCTGAATTTTGCAGCCATTTTTTGTAATACCATTTGATTTGTAGAACTTTTTTATTTATCAAATTGGAAAATTTTAGGTTTTTCTATGGATTATCTTACTGTTATTTTACAAATTTTATCGATATCTAACTTTTAAAAAATTTGACAAGAGCAGTAAAATACAGGAACATAATAAGTAATTATATATTATAAGGAAAGATATTTTTTTCTGGCTCATTGTATCCCTTCTCCCCTGCAGTGGGTGTGTCTGGAAACATTTATGTATGCTTTTCAACTCTTTCTTAAGGTTATATTAATATGTATATATACAGAGATATAATGTCTTAGTTTAATATGAACAATTTGTTTCTGAGTTCATATTGATTAAAGTGTAAAATACCCAGAATTTTTAATAAACAAAGCTTAACAATTCTTTTAAGTTCTCTGGCCATATTTACTTTTATCAGTAAACATTTTCATGTTAGTAGAAAAAAATTGAGATGTTTTATTTCGGGCTAGTAATTGGTAACTTTAAGTGATGAAAGAGATTTTACTATACTGTATTTGCATGTTGGCAATCATAGATGCCATTTAATTTTCAATGCATTCTAAGTTTTCTAAATTTTAGAAGATAGAACGATTTTTTTGTCAAATTTTGGTTACCGCGATATGGCCTGTGCTTACAATATAATCAGCATATAGTTAATGTTTAGTAAATATTTAAGTAGATAAATGAGGAAAATGTTTTATGCACATGGAAATTTGGTTCCTGGTCCATTGTATGTTTTTATAATCACCTACTTCAAGCTGTGTGTATATTTCCAATTTTTTAAATTCTTATGGAACTGATAAAGATTTCGGATTTACTTACGTTAATAGTTCCTTGACAGTTAAGGTATATGATCCACTACATTTTCTGTCTCTGTCTTACTCCCTCTGCCAGATGTCAAGACTTTAGATACAGAAATTATTTCTAGGTTTTAAAGATGGTAAAGACTCTGCACCTGAATCAAAATTTAGGTATTACTATCTTTGAATAGCTAAACATTTTTCTCTCTTCTGGACTTTGTGAAACTTTTAATTCAGTTGAAGCAGTCTTCATATGAACATGAGGAATTGTGGAAAATGAGAAGAAAAGATTAGGTTAATTTATAGTTACTTTTCCTTTGACTATAAGAAATAAGAGTATGGCTAATACTTACTGTGAGTCGTATTTTCATTTCACTTCATTGTGCACCGGTAGGAACAAGCAAAGTGGGAAAATTCAGTTCCTCAAGTAGTATTCAACTAACCATAGGACCCACACAACTAGAATTATGTTCATTTTTCTAATTAAATGTTATTTTGATGCTATAGATTTATGAGTTATACTTTGAGAATTGATATACATATACAATCTCACTAGCGTTTCTAGCTCCTTGAATTTTTTTAAAAATTTTGATTAACATGATAAACAAACATTTCTGAAGTACAGTTGGATATTTCAGTACATGTATATAATGGTTCATACTTAAGAGTTAACTGTGATGGCGACACTTTATGAGTGATAAAATTTGCTGAGGACTGACGTGAACAAAGGCTAAAAGATGGGAATAATTGTGCTTTTTATTTTTACTGAAAATATATGGTGAATAAAAAGGAAGAACAGAAAGCCAGTTAACACTAGAGGCAATTTGCAGTTTTTAATAGATTATTTCCTTTCTGTTATTGGTGGTTATTTTGTAAGCTCTAGTTTAAGAAAGTAACATGTTAAACAGAATGATTCAGTTTTCTTTTTTTCTAATTTTAATTGTAATGAACTAAAAGCCAGAAACAGGAAAAAACACTAGTCAGAGTCAGTTCTTGTTTCTTATGTTCTGATCTCTAATGTAGAATGGTTCAAGTTGCCTACTCAGGGCTAGCTTTAGGGTGACCTCAAGAAGAAGGGATTTTCTCCAATTAGTGTAAGGGATTAGTCAGGTCTCACTCTAATTCTATATGTAATAATGTTTTCATATAGAATAGGCTGTGAGAGAAAAGACTGGAACCTGCACCTTTGAACATACTATGCCCAACACCTGAGATAAATATTGACTTGTAAGCACTCTATAAATAATGATGGAACAAATGTTTATGGATAGATTTTAACATGACTTACTCATACTGTAGGACGATTTTCACAAAGATTCCAAGGTATACCTATGTGGATCCTGATTTTGAATATAGTGAAATTGAAAAAATGGAGAAGAGAGTAAATCAAACCTACTATGCAAATCATATCAACTATTTAAGACATATGCGCCTGAAGAAAGAAGCTGCGAGGTAAAGATGAGTTTCTCAGTCATGGTGCCCACAGAGCCAGAAGTTTTCTTTTTCTCCTTTACATTTTTTCTTTTTCTCCTTTAAATTTATTATTATTTCAGTTGTATAAGTTTCGTGTGAGTGTGTGTGTGTGTGTGTGTGTGTGTATAGACAGAGAGAGAGAGAGAAATAATAAAATCAGAATAGTTCGCATTTCTGTCTCAAACAGTGCTATAATTTTTGATTAACAAATATTGTACATATATACTGGGTATAGTGTGGTATTTCAGTACAAATATATAATGTGTACTAATTAACTAAGGGTAATTAACATACAGTTTTCATTATTACTTTCTGTTTGGAGATTTCAAGCTCCTCTCTTCTATTTCTTTATAAAACTTAGAGATTATTGCAAACTGTCGTCAATGCACTGCTTATTATTGCTTTCTCACTGAGCTTTGGTATCCAGGATCCTGTCCGTATTCCTCCTTACCTCTGCCTTTCCTAGCCTCTGGTAATCACGTGCTGTATTCATGTTGATTTTTAGCATACACGTATGAGAGAACATGTGTGGTTATTTGTCTCCCTGTGTCTGACTTATTTAATTTAATATAATGTCCTCCAGTTTCATCTTTGCAAGTGATAACATTTCATTCTTTGCATGGCTTAATTTTATACATATTCATTCATAAATTCATCTGTTACTGCACACTTAGTCTGATTCTATATCGCACCTAACATGAATAATGCCAAAATAAATGAGTACGCAGATATTACTTGATGTGCTAATTTCATTTCCTTTGGCTCTATACTCAGAAGTGGGGTCATTGATAGCGATAGTTCTTTCATTCATGTTTTGAAGAGATTCCATGCTGTGTTTCTTAGTGGCTGTACCAATTTCCATTCCTATCAGCAGTATGTTGATAACAGTTCTTCTTGCTCATATCCACACCAGCATCTGTCATTTTTTGTCTTTTTCCACAGTTGCTGTTATTTATTTATTTACTTTTGGTACTGGGAATCAAACTCAGGACCTTATTCTTATGCCACTGAGCTATATCCCCGGCCCTACAATTGCCATTATAACTTCGGTGAAATGATATCTCATTGTGATGTTCATTTGTATTTCCCTGGTGGCTACTGATCTTGAACATTTTAAAAATAAATTTGGCCATTTGAATTGCATCCTTGAAGAAATGTCCATTCATATCAGTAACCCATTTTTAAGGTTAGATTTTTTGTTTTTGTTATTAAGTTGAGTTCTTCATATTCTAGAAATTAATCCTCTGTCAAATGAACAGTTTGTAATTTTCCCCATTCTGTGGGTTGTCTCTCTACTCTTGTCTCCTTTCATGTGCAGAAGCTTCTCAGTTTGATATAATTTCATTCATTTCTTTTTGCTTTTGCTGCCTCTGCTTTTCAGTTCTTATTTTTTAAAAAAATCATTGTTTATATTAATGTCTTAGATTCTCCCCTTTCTTCTAGTACTTTTTTGTTCCATCTGGTATTGATTTTTTTATAATTTGCCAAAAGTCAAATTTCAGTTCTTCCCATGTGAATATACGATGTTTTGTCATTGCTTACTCTTAGTTTCTTTTTTTTTATGTTTTTAATGGCCTTGCATTGTATAGCAGAAGGGATATATTGAGCTAATTTAATTATAGTAATTTTCTTTGCTACTCTTTTGTTTGGCAATGTCTTCTGTAAGGTTCCCAGAAGCAGATCCGGAGACAGGGATCTCAGTGCCTGTGATATATGCAGAGTACGCTTAGGAGAAGCTTGTGCGCAGCTAAGGAAGCACAGTCGGGCAGGAGAAAAGCTGAGGAAGGATAGGGTGTAAACAAAGCCTTCATTCACACTGGCTCCTGAAATGTCCTCAGCCTAAATCATACCGCACAGTGGTTCCTGCCTTGAGCCAAACGAGCTTATCTCTTGTTCTATACTGGTCTTCTGCTGTGGTCCATCTGTGAATGTGGGAATGCAGTGGGAGGAGAGGGCGTGACATCCTCTTTTAGGTGTTTAAGAAGGAAGACACACACTTCGAAGATAACAATATGTAAAGCAGCAACAAGCGGTGTTTTTTTTTCTGTTGTTGTTGTTGTTGATGTTGTTGCTGTTGTTGATGTATGCCTGTTTTCTTTCTTGTCTTTGGATTTTTGGTTCTTGTGTTTTCTTTTTTTTTTTTTTT
>PVLD010037389.1:0-10278 GCA_004027595.1 Dinomys branickii | reverse complement strand
TAAAAAAAAAAAAAAAAAAAAAAAAGAAGTCAGCAGAGAGAGCTGTTCCACGAGGTGAACAAAGATGAGAGTGCAGGGTCCCTATCACAAGACCACACTTTGGTACACACCTGTAATGGTAACAGTCTGGGAGGCTGAGGCAGGTGAATCTCAAATTTGAGTCAAGCCAGACAACACAGTGACAGAGTGACCTTGTACAAGAGAGAGGGGGAAAAAAAGTCATTGTAATCAAGTGCGGACAATGTATCTGAAAGTGTCCCTTGGCTCAGTACAATTGCTTAAACATGTTTTATATGTTCTTTGGCTTATTAGTCTGGTTTTCAACTTGTGTGTACGATAATTGATTTATAAGGTCTTATAAGTAAATGAGTCTGGTGCTGAAAAATAAAAGTGGGGCGCAGGGAAGGAGAAAAAGAATTGAAATGTGTTATGTACATGCAGCAATTCCCCACAGTGAGTGTAATGACTGTGTACTGCAAATGTGGACAAGTACAGTAAAAAACAAAACAGGCTGGGGGCGGAGTGCAGTGCAAAGGTCCCGGACTTGATCCACAGCACCAGAAAACAAACAAAAAACAAAGCAGTAATCTGACCCATCATGCTAGAGGAAAGATGAAACTTTCTTATTGTTTCTGTATGAACCAGAACTGTGTAGCAGGTCACTGTCATGTGGAAGGGGAGCGAAGTTAAACAGCCACAGAATACAGAGGAAAAGGTTATAAAGGTGGGTCAAGAGCAGAACTAAAAGTTAAAAGACTGGTTTCCTAGATTTTGTATACTTATTGTATTTGTCTGCTTTTGACATCTTGTCATTTATAAAAATTTTCTTCCCAATTCCACATAATTATTCACTCAATTTTAATTTTATTTTGCATTTTTTTTAGAAGGCCTCTTTAGTGCTAAGAGTTTCAGGCTCCACATAAATTACATCTACCCTTTTCAGAGAACCATTTTATAAACTATAGAGTGCTCCAGATGCATGGGCAAGGCAAGTAAGAGGCCTGGCTGTGCAGACAGGCCTGGGACAGGACAGGAAGGTACAGAGATTTCCCCTGCTCCCGCAGAGGCAGATATGGGTCGCCATGTCATGGGTGGCCCAGCGCTGGGCTCATGAGGGGTCTGCAATGTAGGACAATGCGGTGGTCCAGGGACTCCAGGCCTCTGGGAGCAGGAGAGGAATTCCAACACATGCAGTAGAGAAGATTGGAAGTGTCCTTCTATTCTGTGTTATGAACATCTTTACTTTATGGGTCTCTATGGGCTCCAGAAAAATACTAATGTTTCCATCTCCGCTGCTAACCCTTTTTTGGGGACAGTACTAGTGATTACACATAGGGCTTTACCACTGAGCTACATCCCTAGGGCTTTTAAAGTTTATTTTGAGGCAAGGTCTCACTGAGGTATTAAGTTGCCCAGGCCGAGCTCAAACTTGCAGTCCTTCTGCCTCAGCCTCCTAGAGTGCTGGGGTAAAAGTGAAGCATCAAATTGATTCAGATTCCTTTGTGCTCTAGATAACTTGTGACCTCTGTATGAGTCAAGTTTTACCTCTGTGAGACAGGGGTGAGTGGGATCCACATGAGCCCTACCCTTCCTGCCTAGAGAGCTCCACCAGTTCCAGGAGTGTGTGGGGGAGAAAGCGTGGGTGAGCTGTAAATTATAAGCTGTGGCAACAAAGTTCCATGGCATGGCTCTGTGTTTACAGGGTGTGATCACATATGATTAAATTTAAAAGAAATTATTACAGTAAAAGGCACACTGCCAGAATACCCTCAAAATCCTCCCCTTCCTTTTGAACACATTCTTCCCATTATCCTTGCCACTTGCTGTAGCAGCCCTGGAGTCCTCTTTCCTGTGGATCTTTAGCTATACTGTCTCAGCTGCCTCAGTGTCCTAAATGGATTCAAAATGTTGCCCTTTCATGGTCACTGTGACTTTGGGAAAGAGCCGGAAGTCACATAGTGCCAGATCCCAGTGACTAAGGTGAATGAGGACACAGTGTCATGTTTTTACGAGCTGCCTTTCGACTGATGGCACTCAGCAGCAGCAGTCACTGGATATCTGATTACATCTCATAAAGACACTCAGGAAAGAGGACTCCGGAGCTGCTGCAGAAAGTGGAAATAACTATGTGATGGACAAATGTGTTCCAAGCAGAGAGGAAGATTTTGAAGGTTATTCATGGCAGTGTGTCTTTTACTCTAATACATTTTTTTAAAATGTAAGCATTTGCTGTGCATGCTAATCACAGCCCCTGTGCACCATTCTCCCAGTTTTCTGGAGTTGGTGCAGTGGTGAGGATCACGAGACATCCGAAGTGAAGATCTGGGGGCAACTGGTGGAACGTGACTCTGTTTCTGCAGCTGGGCCTGGGCTGTGCTTCTGCACTGTTATATTATCTCTGTGACCCTGAGGATTTACTTAACCCCGTAGGGATTGTGGCTTTTCATTATAAGATGGGAAGGAAAGATCAACAGTGAGATGGAGAAGGAATTAGTGAGGTCATGAATATAAAGCGTGCACCTCCGATCACAACAGCCAGTAACTTGTTTCTTCGGTAATTGTATTTGGGATGATTAAAATTTTAATATTTTAAATGTCTTTGGCATTTTTAGAAACTAGGGATGCAACATAAATGGGACTGAAGGTCACTGGCAACCAAGAAGATGCAAATTAGAACAATAACATATTTAAAGCTACCACATAATGGTAAAAACCTATAGTATTGATACTATTATGTGTTAGGAAGTGTACTGAAAATTAACTCTTCCCATTCACTGCTGGTGGAGTACATATTGGATTCTTGCAAGGCAGTTTCACAATTTCTGCTTAAAATTTCAAATATGTGTACTTTTAATATAGTAACCCCACTGTCAATATTTACCTAAAGGAAATATTTATATACATAAATTATGAAACATTTACAAGTATTTTTCACTGTAAAACTATTCATAAGAGTGAAAAACTGAAGAAAAGAATCCCTAAGTGTTTATCATAGGGAAATGTAATACAGGGTCCAACCAGACTGTTGAAATACTGTATGACTCAATTAAAATTAAAAGGCAATGAAAGTGTCTATGTATTCTGACATGGAAAGATCTTGCAGTAGTTTTCACGAAGTGCAAACATAAACTATAGCATAGCGACCATTTATGTTATTCTCCCCCAAAAAGAAAAAGAATAAAGATTCCAACAAAAAACCCACAACTTTTGGGTTTTTTATGTGTCTATGCAAAGGGAAAATGTTTATGAAAACAGTGAAGCTGTCGGTAGTGTTTTCCCCTGAGGAATGTCTGGGCTCATCGAGGTGAAGGGAGCCTATAGTGTTTGTTTAATCAGCACTGCACTGGCTGAATTTTTATCACATAAATGTGTTACTTGGAAAAGGAGCAAAGTGATTAGGGAGTAGCTTGTTTTCCAATTATTCCTGTGTGCAGACTACAAGCTTGCATCTGGAAGTTGTTTTGAGTGTACAGGATGTTCACTGTAGGGGTATTTATTTTTTTTCATTAAGGTTTCTCTTGGGCAGTTGCTGCTATGGCAAAGCGCTAGGGACTGCTTAGCAGTTAGGTTCACTAGAGGAGAAGATGTGTATAATACCTGAAGGGTTTGCAAGGCAGGCTTACCGTGGCCAGCTGTAGAACCAGGTGTGGAAGAGTGCAAAAGGGCCGTGTGCGTTCGGAAGGGCTGGAGGTCCAGTAAAGCTCAGCGCAGTCTTCTGTGAGTCTGCATCAGGAAGATGAAGACTGCGCTGCAGGGCTGGAGACGGACATCCAAAGGCGATGGTGAGGGTGGAGCTCCTCCCGAGGAGCAGGGTGAGACTTCTTTCCCTTTTTATTCCACCCAGGCTTCAAACCTACTGGTCGGTGCCACCCACACTCAAGGTGGGCTTCCCTCCTCAGGAAGTTAATCACACAGACACATCCAGAACTGTGTTAAACCAATCAGCCCGGTGTTTCTTACACAGTGACAGTTAACCATCTCAGTGTAGCTTATAAATGACAGAGGTTGGGTTCTTCCAGTTCTGGAGGCTGGGAGTCAGATCAGGGGTGACCTGCTTGGGTTCTGGTGAGGACTCTCTTCCAGGTCACAGCCCTGACTTCCTCCTATACCCTCATATGGAACAGCAGGAGCATGGACACCTTCTCCTGGCCTGTCCCACAAGAGTGACGATGACATTCATGTAGGCGCTGTTATCCTGAGCTGATGACAACTGATCACATCCCTTCCCACAGGGGGTCAGATGTCCCAGTCTGTCACTTGGGGAGAGGCACACACATGGATTCAGTCCTATCCCACTCCAGGCCCCTACTTTAGTTCTTCTTGCATGCAAAATACATTCTCTGTATTCCGCAACCCTAAACATCTTCATTTGCTCCAGCATCAACTCTAAAGTCCAAAGTTCTAGGCCTCCCCTAATGACCATTTAAACCAGTTATGGGTGACACTCAATCGCTTGATTCTGAAGCAATTGATGTGCTTCCGAAGTACCATGGTGGGAGGGGTATTGGATTAACTTTCTCATTCCAGGAGGAGAAACAGGAAAGAAGGGAGGGATGGGTCCCAGGTCTGTCTGAAACCTAACGGAGCAGAAAACATTGGGCTCCCATCTTGAGGCCAGTCCTCTTGGCACCATGCTCTACCTCCAAGGCCCGCTGAGCCTGGGTTCTGCCCCCAAAACTCTACCATGCAAGGTCAAGTCCCTGAGACACTGGGCAGCCTCTGTGGCTGAATCTTAGGTACGGAAAAGTACACTGTTTAATGCTGTATTTTGCTGACCGCGAAGTTGGTCCAAAATGTGAAAATATGACAAGAATATTGCATGTCCTTTCCGTGCAGAAATACTATCTAACAAGTCCACCCAGGTCTGAGGTACTTTGTTACAGTTCTGCCCTTGTTTGATTTGGTAGTTAGTATCGATTAAGACTCAGATGTTAAGTTCCAAGCTAAGCTGCAGGTGTTTGTCTTAGGGATGGAAATGTTGGGCCAATAAAGTGAAGAGTAAAGAGATTTTGTCCTGTAATCTCAACACTGAAGAGGTGGACTTTTGATCTCTGAATCCCTTCAAGATACCTGATGCTTCCTTCCTTGAACAATGAGGTGTCTCTGCTGGGATAGCCTGTGTCGTCTGAAACGACAGCTTCCCATCTCCTTCCCAGCTCCTTCCCCTGGAGTTCAGCACGGAGATTTTCCTGTGGCATAGCTGATGGAACACTTGCTTTCTACCCAAACTCCAAAGTAAGCTGCCTCCTGGCTATACCCTCCCTGTTCCCTTTGAACAACGCTTCTCTCTCTTCCTTTTTTTTGCTGATATGGCTAGACTAAGAATTTCCCAAACATGTGAGTCCTAATTCTTTCATGCTTAGTAATTCTGTCTTCAGGTCATTTCTCTTGTATTTTACTACAAGGGATCAGGAGAAACCAAGCTGCTCACACAACACTTTGTATAGAAATCTCCTCAGTTAAATGTGTGATTTCATCACACTGAAGTTCCATGTTTTGCAAGATGCTGGAGCATAAATATGATTCAGCTAACTTCTTCACCACCTTATAATCAGGACTGCATTTTCCAAGTACACATTCCTCATTTCCGTGGGAGACTTCATCAGAACAACTTAAGACTCTTCACACCACACTCCACATCTCTTACACACAAACCTCTTCCAGCCCCAACCACTCCCCTGTTCCAGAGGTGCTTCTACACCTTTAGGGATTTGCTTCCCAGGACTCAACATGGGTGCTGATTTTTGCCTTACTCACAGGGACTCAGTCCCCAATGAAGCTTGAGTCCCGAAGGAGTGAGCGCACAGCACTGGGTTATCCCCTGGCACTGTGACAGGATGGTCAGCGGGGCAGACAGAAGGAAAGAGAACTGGGGGCACGAACCTTGAGCACTCTGCAGGGGTGCTTGGGCCTGGACCCATTTTCTATGGCTTGGGCATCATTTTCCTAACCTAGCAGGAGGCTCCCAGCAGTGACCTAAACAGCCGGTCTTGGTAGATGTTAGAGGTGTTAGGAGGATGGGGCCTTGTGGGAGGTTAGCAGTGTCCCAGAGAGACACTGGCCATGGGTGGAGAAACCAGGCTGAGAGAGCTCCCAGTGGCCAGAAGACTGAGCCAGGGCAGCCAGGAAGGTCCAGTGAAGCCCACAGCAGGCTCTGAAGCTGAGAAAAGGCCTCCTGAGACTGCCGGATCTTCTTGCCCAGGGTTAAGATGCTCATGCCCTTAGAAGTTTGTGCTCTGTTTGTGCTGATAATTTTAGTTCAATGTAGTCATTTGAGAGGGAATAGACAGTCCCTATAGCAACTGTCCTGGGTCCCTCCCTGTTCCACACCTGGAGCAATGCTTGCGCCTCACAGTGAATGCTGCTTTCAGCTTTTGCTCCACAATAAACACCTCTGCTCAGGCTCCTTCAGCTCTGCCTTGCCCTTCTTTCTGGGGTGAGGGAAGGACCCAGTCACTGGATGCCAACAGTCTTGAAGCCCAACTGCTCTTGAAGAATCTGTAACAGTTGAAGCCAGGCATGACTGCACAAGCCTGTAACCCGACCACTCTGAGAGGCTGAGGCCACAGGGTGACAAGTTCAAGCCGAGCCCGCACAGCTTAGCCAAGGCCTTGTCTCAAAATAAAAAAATTCTACAAGGACTTGAGCTGTGCCTCAGTGTGAGAGCCCTGGCTTTAATCTTGGGACCACCAAAAGAATTGGTAACCGAGATAAATGGGGAGCTACAAGGGTCATTGGCAAGTGACAAGTGCAGACAGCAAACCACCAGCTCTAACTCAGCAGCCGTTGGATCTGACGGAGCCACACAGCATCCCTGTGCCTTAGTAGCCTCATTTTGAATGTGCGGGACTTAAAGACCAAAAGCGAATCCCAAAAGACTCTACTCCAACTGCTGTCAGCTCCACACCCCCTCCTCTGGCTGATTGTTCCACACTTTCACTGCAGTCTGGGGCTCGGGGTTCACTCTAGACTCCTGCAGAGGCAGCTCCTTGGACCTTCAGGAGATCCTCCTTGGTAGGGTCCGGGGTAATCCCCAGGCCCCCTTCTAGTGCATCTTCACCCTGAGGAGTTCCACACACACACATCCCCCAATAGCAGCAGCCACTTCTTACACAGGCAGCTCATCAGCCACAGCTCCTTACATCTTAGAGATTTTCCTTGACACAGAGTCTTGCTACATGCAGTTCAGGCTGGCCTTGAACCTGTGGCGATCCTCTGCCTCAGCCTCCCAAGTGTTGGAATTACAGGTGTGGGCCACCATGCTTGGTTGCATTTTACATTTTTGAGGCATGAGTGAGTTGTGTTCTATAAATTTTGGGGGTGTCAGACAAACTCTGCTAGAATTCATGAAGGCTTTTCACAGGCAAGGTTTGAGAAGGGGCTTTGGGGCCATAGGATGCCAACAACCTCCCCTAAATTCTTGCTTGCCTTTGAGCCAGCCTCAGGTGTGGAGCAGAGGAGAGTGGTTTGCTGGAAGTCTTCGACCTCTTTGTGGCCAGCAGGAGTAGAAGGCACTTCATGTCTCAGGTATCAGCCAGAGCTGCTGTGCACAGAGTTCCATGTCACACTCACGGAGAATGTAGTATTTCTTCATGTGATTTGGATCACAGACTGTGCGAAGTTTGAGCTTTTTGTGTTTAAGTCCTGCACATTCAAAATGAGGCTACTGAGGCACAGGGATGCTGTGTGGCTCCGTCAGATCCCACAGCTGCTCAGTTAGAGCTGGTGGTTTGCTGTCTGCACTTGTCACTTGCCAATGACCCTCGTAGCTCCCCATTTATCTCGGTTATCAACTCTTTCGGTGGCCCCAAGATTAAAGCCAGGGCTCTCACACTGAGGCACAGCTCAAGTCCTTGTAGAATTTTTTTATTTTGAGACAAGGCCTTGGCTAAGCTGTGCGGGCTCAGCTTGAACTTGTCACCCTGTGGCCTCAGCCTCTCAGAGTGGTGGGGTTACAGGCTTGTGCAGTCATGCCTGGCTTCAAATGTTACAGATTCTAAACACCAGATTATATTTTTTGATTTCTTGTGGTTAACTTATTGCAGCAGAATCTACATGATGCACTTAAAATACCTTTTTGTATTTGTGATCCAGTGAGGCTGCAGGATGAATGGCGGATCTGATCCTCAAGGTTTCCCACGTGGTATTAGAGGCAAAGGAAAACGTATCCTTGCCTCAGTCCCCGGGACCTCACACTGTACCTGGTTTGACACAGTTCTCCAACTGCAGACAGCAGTGTGGTCTTGGGACATCTGGGGAGGCACAGCTGGGACGAGAGGGCTGTTGTTATTGGTTTCAGTGGGTAAGGCCAGTTTCCTGCTAAACAACCTAGAGAGCACAGCGCCCCATGCTGGGTGCCCTCGCAGCCCTGCCCACTGTCCTAGCTGAGACAGAGGGTCCTGCCTGCTCCAGCCTCCCCTCTGGTGGAGGAATCTGGAAGAGGCCATGACACTGGGCTGGGAGGTCATCAGTAATGACAGTAAGCTGTGTGGTTCCTTTGGTGACTGGCATTGTGTGGACTGGCCCTGCTCAGACCTCCGCCACCCAGCTCCAGCATTCGGACCTCCGTCAGGGCCAAGATCCCTGGGGGTCCTAGCCCCAGCTCACCCTTTCCCTTCCTCCCTCCCCTGCCCCATCCTGCATTCCCACCACTAAGACTTCCTGTGTGATTCTGAGGGGGAAAATGTGCTTCAAAACATCAAGTTCCCCTCATTCCCGGAGGATGATTTTCTGAAGATAACAGACGGCTGGTTAAATTAATTAAGAGCAGAGACAGTGTGAGGATGACTTTCCTCTCTAGTGAGCCTGAATTTCTTTTTTCATGTTAAAAAGATTGCTTTCCAGGAGACCAAATTACTGACCTTTTTTTGAAGAATGGGTCCTTTGAGCACCATCTTTCTCCGATCTTCAGTGACCTCCCACATGAGTGAGCACTGCAGGTATTAGTCTGTGGGAGTCCGGGTGGAAGGTGCCTGGCATCCCCTTGCCCTCTATCCCTCTTCTCCTTTACTGAAAGATGACATCAGAAGGGTGTGGCCTCCATGCCCACAGCGAGTGGCAGAGCTGGACCTCAGGACCACTCTGCACTCCGCCAGCACCTTCTACCCTCAGCATGGCAGCCTTGGTGGGTTCCTCTTCTTTCTCTGGTTTTCTTCATCTGATTTTTGTAAACTCAAGGTGGAAATAGGTTGAAATTCACTTTTTTCATTCAGTGTGGTACTTATCCATGAGAGGCCTCTGTGAGGGGAAGAGTCTCCCTTTCCACCTCCCCCCACTCTATGCTGGGAGAGAATATTCTAGAACACACAAGAACACAAAGCATAACATTCAGGCCATATGTCAGCCCTCCTCTTTTACTTCTTAACATGACATGTTCTCAGCTGTATTTCCAGCTGTAGAGATGGATTTCTTTAGATTCCTTTTTCTTTCTGAATCTGATCAAATTATTCTAGTTCCAATTCAGTATTTACTTCATTTCCCCATTTTGTACCCCAAGACCCCTCTTTTCTTTTGTTACTGACAAGTTCTATCTATAAGGTCAGGATTATGAGGCCGATCATCCTGAAGGTCCAGGTTCTTCACTGCGGGCCAGGTACAGTGCACTTAGGTCCAGGACTCACCAGGCAATCACACTTCTACCCACGGGCATGACTTTGGAAGATGTGTGCTGACTGGAGTTCGTAGCTGGACCTTCTTCCTTAGGATGAATACCTGTTTTTTCTCAGGTAGTTCTCTACAAGTTTCAAGGCAGTATTTTAAAATCAAAAGTCCTTTCTTATGAATCCCTGAGTAAAAATTAACAAGGCTTTGTTTCTTTATTTGGCAGATGTTTCCTGAAAGCATGTTTCATATCAGGCCTTGGGCTTGAGGACACAAACTAGGGCAAGTTCTGTCTTCCAGAAACCAGACAAGGACGGCAGTAAATCCATTCCATTTTGGTAAATAAGAAAATATCTTTCCATTATCTAACATTTTGCTCTTTATTTATACTTTGGGTTTCTTGTAAGAGAAACCATGTGATATTTAAGCATGTGTGCCTGGTTTATTTCACTTAGCATTGTGGTCTCAAGGTGCATCCCATTTTCCTACCAATGGCTGAAGTTTATGCTTCTTTAATTGGAAGGGGAGCAAGAGATGGAGGGAGGGAGAGGGAAGGAAGGGAAAGGGGAGGGGAAAAGGAATCCATGCATGTTGTGTATGTGCACAGACTCCACACCAGAAAGGTCAATATTATGTACTGCAGACATGGACTAACAGAAGAGATGAGCTCTTTGCTCT
>PVLD010037388.1:0-10278 GCA_004027595.1 Dinomys branickii | reverse complement strand
ATCCAGTGAAAATTCCCTACTATCTTATCTATAATTTGGTATTTCCTTTAATGTTTTTGTGTTAACTAATGTGAAGATAACTATGTAATACAACATCCAGTGCTAATTCCCTACTATATTCTGTATAACTTTGTATTTTCTGTATTGTTTATGGCTTTTCTGGTTCATATGTCTCCATTCTTTTGTCTTTAAAATAAAATTAAAAAGAAAAAATAAAACAATGCTGAAACTCCATCTCGCCTCAGTAAGAATGGCTATCATCAGGACATCAACCAACAATAAATGCTGGAGGGGATGTGGGGAAAAAGGAACCCTTCTCCACTTTTGGTGGCAATGCAGACTGGTGTAACCACTTTGGAAATCAGTCTGGAGATTTCTCAAAAACTTAGTACTAGAGTTCCCATTTAATCCAGCTGTTCCCCTTCTGGGTGTTTTCCCAGAAGAATTGTACCACAGCAATATATGTGCACCCATGTTTATATCAGCACAATTTGTCGTAGCAAAATTTTGGAAACAACGCAATTGCCCATCAACTGAGGAGCGGATAGGAAAAATGTGGTATTTTTATACAATGGAATATTAATCAGCTATAAAGAAAGATAAACTCGAGACTTTTATAGGTAAATGGATGCAGCTGGGGACCATACTCATAAGTGAAATAAATCAAACCCACATGTGTAATATCGTCTCTCTAGTGGAAGAACTTGAAAGAGGAAATAAAACTGAAAGGTACAATAGATATTGTGAAAGAGAAAGAAACTGCTTAGTAGTAAAGAACAACTGGGCTGAGGAAAAGAAGAAAAGAAAGAAAGAAGGGAAATATCTACATCTATATCTGTATCTGCATACATATATATATATATGTACACACACAATAGCTAAGATAACACTAAGATAATTATACTACTAATTTCTATCGGTTTACTGACAGGACCAGTTCATGTTTATTGTTTGATCCACCTTGCGTACCTGTATCTGGTCATCTGAGCAACTACTTTGAAGATAACAATAAGTAACACAACAACCACTGTTGATTTCCTGTCATCTTGGTTCGAAATTCTGTATCGTTTTTATAGTTTCTGTGTTGGTTTGTTTTTGTCCTTGTTTTTGTTACTTTGTCTTTGTTCTTTTCTCTTTAAAATAAGAAAAAAAAAAGAAAATAGCATAATTTATAAAGTAAACAATTATCTTCACTAATGACAAGAAATGAGAAACAACTTTCCTCAAGTATACAGTTTTAACAAGAAAAACAGTAGTGAGAATTAATCTTTGCCAGTCAAAACACTTCTTTCAGCTTTTAAATTATGTCATTACATCTGTGAAACGAAACCTTATTTGAAGTAGGTCTAGTCACAGAAAATGAGAGAGGTGTGTGCAAATTGAATTCTACCAGGTACAGTTATTACTACTGGGTGTAAGGATAACAATAAATTCCTAGGCACAAATGTCACGCCTACATATGTGGGACTGTGAAATAGAAAACGCTTAATATTTCTTTGGATGAACTTCCTTAAAAAGGGAAAAGGTTTGTAAGAATGGTTGACAGCCCATACCTGTGATATATATTTCTACAAGAATGGTCTTGCTAGGGAAAACTACTGTTTCAGTTCTCAAAAGAAGCCATTCAAAATTCATGAGCCTTTGTCGGAGAAAGAAGTGAGAACCCGGCACTGAATAGGCAATTTGGTGAGGGTATACAACAACACAGGCAGCTCTGCTGCCACAGGAGCCTCTGAGATGAGCCCTGGCTTTGGTAACTCCAGCCCAGTGGGTAGAAAAAGAATTGGTCTTAAATGATCATCTTCAGCTTCAGATTTTTTATTTCAATAGTCTATACATGAGCATAAATGCCACGTTGTACAGAGAATCAGCATAAATCATCCCTCAAGTCAGCTAGCAAAGGAGCAATTTCAAGTTCTGTTTCATGTAAAAGGCTTTGATTGGAAATTCCATGTTTTTTCTTTTCTTTCTTTCTTCTTATTTTTTAAAAGTAGCCGTCACCAGGCACAGACATAATACAAAGTCAGTAGTCTCTGGAATGCTGAATACAGGTTAGAAGCAGTTGAAGGCAAAAAACCCCAAGAAACAAAAAAACAAAACAAAAAACCCAAAAAACCCTCTAAAAAAAATCCCCACAAGATTCCCAAGAAGACCTGGGTTATGACTGAAGGGAAAATGAATTCATTTATTTTTTGTAAGCAAATATCTTTCAAATGTCTAATCAGTGCTGAATTCAGGAGGTAAGATGAGAAAATGTGGATTTTACCAGTATAAAAAAAGAACAATGATATCACTAGCCATGTAATTTATGAAGCAGGCTGAAACCAAATAGACTTTTGGAAAGATGGATTCTAAACATTTCATTGTACTACACTGTATGGGAGAGGGAGAACCTGCTTAATTTAAAGCAGAGATGGGAAACACCAAGATTAATTCGGCAGAAACACATAAAAATGTCTATATTATTCCTATTTTATAGACCATCTCGACAACCTAAATGTTAGAACAAACAAAAAATTTACTTCATGTGGGAGAGGTTTCTGACTCTACTTTCTAAGCAAAAACAACTATGTAACGATAGAAACATGAAATGGAAGGAAATCATGAAAAACAACTGGTATATTAGAAGTGTTCTTATGTTATAAAGTGTCTTCAGACATATGGGGTTTCAAGCAGATTAGGTGAGCAGAGATAGGCTATGAGTTTATTCTCTAAGATGATAAAAATGGTGGCAGGAGGAGAAGGACCTCCTAGAGGAGAAACTTCTTTTAAAAATTATCTTAGCTGTTTAGGGGTCTTGTTTTTTTAAACATATGTTCTTCCCCTGGAAGAAAATAGCCACTGGGGAAACACAAGGATAATAACATAATTAGTCCCGTGGGCTTGTGCTATAATAAATAGGAACATTCTGGGTGTAGTGGATTGACAACTGGTGGTCAATTTGTAACCTCCATCTAAACTGAGTAAGTGTGGTGCTAGGTGTGGGAGGCCCGCCTGGGGATTGCTGCCAGCAGCAGAAGAGGCAGAACTGGAGAAGGAGGAGACTGTTGGGAGATGGTACAAGCTGTAAGGAGCTCTTGGTTGTTTTGGAGGAGTTCATCATGCTGGCTCCCCTGATGAACTTGGCTGTTTGCACCCTCTGAGGAGGTCAGGACTTCGTTGGCACTGAGAATGGCTTTGGTTAACTTTGGGGGAGCTCTGGTCCTCACTTTGAACATTGCTTCCTGGCTCCGGAGGGGAAGATGGTGCACTACCAGGCTCCTAGAGGTTTGCTGCGTTGGCTTCCCTGATGGGAACTTGGCCATCTTGATCATCGGAGGAGCTCAGGACCTCACTATTGCTGAGGATGGCTGTGGTACCTTTCAGGAGAGCTCTGGTTCTTTTGAGTGTCATTTCCTGGCTCCAGTGCAGATCCCTCAGCCTGCTAGTACAGATCCTTCATCTTGCTGGCACAGACTTCCTAGATTCCACCACTGACCTTTGGGCCTTTCTCATCCGCAAACCAGGATGAGATACCTGCATGAGATGTTGTTATGGGCTCTGGGCCTCCAGCTGGATTCCTGGGAGGCATTGCTATGGGCTCTAGGTATTCAGCTGGACTCATGCAGGACATTGTCATGGGATCCAGGCCCTTGGCTAGATTCCTTGGTTTATAATTTGTGGACAGATTTCCTGTATTCTTTTGTATATTGTTCTTTGGGTGACTATTATAAATAATCTTAAAAATATGTGTCCCTTATTATATTGTTTCACCTTGCAAAGTAAGCCCCAAAGCATAACCCTGGAGCAGGTTTTTGTCTTCAATTTGAGCTTTATTCTTTCCTAACAGCTTTGTGACAGCAGAATGCATTCAGAGGAGAGGGTCTGAGAGCCCAGAGAAAAGAACGATGAGTGCTCGTGGTTCTGAGTGCTCACCTGAAGTGAATGGCTGGCCGTAGGCAAAGCTCTTTAAATGTTATTTTTATTATGTTTTTCTTTAAATTGTTAGTTAAGAGTTGAGATGTGTCTTCACGGCATCTACAGACTAAAGAATAATACTCTGGAATATTTTCCATTCTTAAGTATAAAATGTTTGCAGTCTTATTAATTTTTACAGTTTTGATCATTGAAACTGCCCAAGTCCATGAAAAATAATGTCTTGTGAGCTTCAGGAAGCACCAGGAAGCAGGCAGCATTGCTACGCTCTTGTTATAAATGCAGAAATAGTCGTTGGTAGTTTGGGTAATGTACACTGTCTGTAGCCAGCTGCTGGAGGATGTGGAGCCCGTGCTAGAGGACAACGGTACACATAACTTACTCTAACTGTAGGAAAGGGCTGGGTTGTGCTTTATGACCCAAATGTAGTTTTAGAGGTGTTGATTTCAACAGTGGTTATTGCTTTATCCACTGATATCTTCGAAGTGTAAATATATGAACCCATATACAGACATGCAAAATTGGTCAGACAATTAATCCTCTCAACAACAGAAAAACACAAAAAACACAAAAAACAAAGACAGAAAACAAAACAGGCAAACAAACAAACAAACAAAAAATAGAGGTGTTGATTTTGTTTTTCTGTTGCAGAATAAGACCTTCCCTTTGAAAACCAAAGAGAAGATTGTCTGGCACTCAAAAATCCTATCTGTGTTTTTAGTGAACTTGGAGGAAAACAAAAGGAGGTTTAGCTTTGTAGAATGCTTTGATTCTGCATTTGTAAGGGAAAGCACAAAGCTTACTCCTCAGGTATCACTCACAAGAATGCAGGTAATGAAGAGCAGCAGAAAGGGTACTGGATGTGAACCTTGTGGTGTTTCCCCAGCCGCAGTCTTCTGAGTGGAGATGGTGTCATAATAGCTCTCAAGGGAAAGTTCACTTAGGAAAGGCGCATGGCAGGGTTCTGCCCACGCTAGGCCTTGGGGTAGGGAAAGCTTGAAGGCATGGCCGAGGCAGGGGTATGCTAGGTGGGGTTGCATGGACAGCTGAGTAATCCTTAACCAGTGGACAGTCTTGCACCACGATGTGAGCGGAAATGAAAACTGGGACCATCTACTTAATTGTCAGGGCATCAGAAGAATGAAGGGCACCCATGCATCTAGTAGTAATTCAGTTAAGTGATGGGAACTGGTGAAGTCCCAGGAGAAAGGAATATTCTACTTATTTCTAACACATTTAATTTGTCTTTCAACTACTACACAAAGATAATCATTTCATACAATAGAACGTTCAGTTTCAGTCTCTGATTAGGCCACGCTGCTGGATCCCCCACCCTCCTAGGGTTAGCAAGAATCAGTAACAGCAGTAATTTCCTATGAAAAAGAAATCCTAGCAGGCCCGTGTCTGGGTCAGTGGAGCTGATGGATTGCTTCTTTTTTTATGGAGCCAAATCATTTTTTGTAGGAATCAGTTTTCAAGTGTATAAATTTCAGTTTGGAAATTATTTCTTGCAATATTGCTTTCAGTCATTCTTTTTAAAAACATTAATTAGCTGAATAAATGCACCAAGGGACAAAAAGTGTTTCTGCAAAATAATACCATAATTTGTATTGAAAATGTGATTGAATACTGGGAAGAAATAAAAGAAACAAAAAGATCACAAAGTTACAGCTATTCAAATTAAGAGATAAAAATATACTTTGTTCTGTTTGATCTAATATATCTAACTTTTCACCCACTTTCCTTTTCTATCCCTCTATCCTTTCTCAATTTAGACAGTGTCTCCTCTGTTTATTTGTCACAAAGATTTCAGTTGTGTCTCACAGTTCAGAGTCAATGCCGACAGCCCAAGAAAAAAACTTGCAGTTGTTGAGAAAAATGTCAACATTTTTGACAAAATGACAAAAAAGGCTTAACAAAAAGTAAGCCTTTCCCTGTCATTATGGTTTTGATCAACATTAAGGGTCCAGTTAAGCCTCTTCCTCATAGGCCGACAGACTTCTAGTTCTGTGCTATTTGTGCTTTGGTTATTTATACTTCTATCATTTACTTGTAAGAGTAAAAATTCTTAGATGAGTGTAAGGGACAAGTGAAGATAAAGAGAAATATAATACAAACCAACTCAAGTAGGCTATGAGAAATGGTCTTTGCTCTATGATGAAGGACATTTTACTAATTTTGTATCAGAAGTGAATAATCAGATGTATTCTTAAGTTGCTTGGTTTGCTATAGTAGCAGGTTCACAGTGTGCAAACATGTTAGTCAGTAACAAGGCGTTGGAAATAGAGAAAACAGTAGAGGTCCGAGGGCACACTGGGACTAGAATGCTGTGATTTAACTTTGGGTCCTGCTTTGTCGCTTCCTGCTAGTGAGGTGTTGGAGCAAGGTGTCTGGCTGCATTTTGATGGATGCAGTAATTTTCCCCTTGTAGGATTTTGTGTGCATGTGCATATATTAAGTACCATTATGGATTTTAAACATGTGACAGTGGAAGCTATGCCTAGGCACCCATACATTTAAACAACAACAACAAAAACATTTCCCAAGGCAAAGAAGAAGAACTCATTAGGATTGTGAGTGTTCTTCAGTGTTGAAATGAAATATCAGGGTGAAAAGGTAAAGTTTTAAAGGGTAGCTCTTGGAGATGTTCTTCTAAATTCAGTGGCAATGACATATGTAATAGTAATATGGGAAAACTGAAAAATTATTAAGAGCTAATATTATTCTCACTTAAAATCATTGCCTAGGCTTATAAGAAGGAAAGAAAACTGTTTTCTTCAAACATCTACAACAACACTTTCCAGGAACAGCTGACCTGAACTGACCTTTTCTTGGTTTCCTCTTGTAGGAATTATATTTAAAGTTCTTTACTGAAAGACTGCATTGTTTTATGTAATCATTTGCATATGTCTGGTGTTTGTACCAGACTATGGTTGTATTCTCTATCGATGATTGTATTCTCTGTAGAAGGAAGGGCTGAAGGAAGGAGAGGGAGGAGATGGCTCTGCCTTATTAATTCAGTAAACGTTCACTGACATCCCTTACACATCAGCTTCTGGGTAGGTAAAATTACAAGAAATGACTTTGATTTCAGGGACTCTAGGAGATTATGTAAGGTAAATGAAGATGCGGGTGGTTCAAGTACTGGCAAAGAAAATGGAGTATGGTTGGAGGAGGTAACAATTAAAGACAGTTATGTTCTAAATTTACTTCACCATCTTTCCCTCAAGGTCTCTTTATGTTTGTCTTCTTAATTGCTGGCACTGCCACATGCTTGATCAAGAAAAATTCTTGATTAAGAAGCCATGCTCTTTCTCACTCAACATCTGACAAATCAGCAAGTCACATATATAGATATAGATATAGATGTATAGATACTCATGAGACATCCAGGAGCTATATAGTGGCATACATATAATGGAATATATACAGTGGGATATATATAGTGGGATACATATAATGGAATATATACAAGAGGAGTATATATATAGTAGAATATATAGAATGGGATATATATAGTGGAATATGTAGGATGGAATATATTCCACTATGTATCTCCTGCATGTCCCATGAGTATCTCAAGCTCAGGTTGGATATGTGTACCTGCAGCTGCATTGTCAGAACCAGAAACTCAGCATAAACCAGGTGCATAATTAAAGGTTTCTACTCAGAACATTGGTGTGAGGGTTTGGGGATGGATATGCCTCTATTTCTCTGGAGTAAGTGCTCAGAAGCACAATTGCTGGGCCACGTGGCAATCATGTACTTGGTTGTTAAAGAAATTGCTGCCTATTTTCTGCTCACTAGGCCCTTTGTCTTGCCACCAGCAAAGTGCGAGTGTTTCAGCAGGTCGACATCTTTGAGAACCCTGGGCACACGCTGTGTATGTTTTGCCCTGCCTTTGTGAGTGTACTTGACGGTGTCTTGTTGTGGGTTTAACGTGCACGTTCGTAATGGTTAATGACGTTGGATATCGCTCGTACACTTCCTGGCCGTCACACATCTACTTTGGTGTGTTTGTGTTTAATTTTTAAGTCTTTTTTTGAATGAGGTTGTGTTTTTGAGTTTTGAGAGTTCTTTATAAATTCCACATAAAGCCCTGTGTGGAGTAGGGATTTGCAAATGTTTTCACCCGTGTGTAGTTTGTCTTCCATTCCCTTTACAGTTTGTTCTTTAATGAATTGTACTTTTGGTGTCATACCTAATCCTGTGGCTCATTACCTAATCTCAGATCAGGCATATTTTTCTCCTGTTTCGTCTAAAACATTTGCAGTTTTATGTTTTTACATTTAGATTTATGGTCCATTTTTAGTTAATTTTTGTATGAGATATGAAGGTTAAATTGAAATAAATTTTTCTGCACATGGGTGGTCAGCAGTTTCAAGAACCCTTAAATATCATCTTTACTGAATTGCCTTTGTACTTTTATAGAAAGAAACAGCAATATTTGATGTGACTGTCTTTCTGGACTCTATTTTTGTATTGGCTTATGTATCTGTCCCTTCACTAATAACACATCGTCTTGGATAAATGTATCTTTATCTTAGTCTTAAAACAGGGTAGTAGGAATCTCCCCACTATACTGTTTATTGTCAGAATTATCTGACCTCTTATTTGACCTCTTCTTACTTTCCTTTTCAGAGAAATTTGAGAATTGGCTTTATATACATTCTTTATAAGATTCCTGATAGGATTTGTACTGGAATTCTATTAATCATATAGGTCAACTCAGAGAACACCTTAATGGACATCTTATACAGTATGTATTGACTCTTCTATAGATAATAATGCCATTGGACTTGTTTAGGTTTCTAATTTCCTTTTACTTCTCCAGCAACATTTTATGGCTTTCAGTACACAGATCCTGTACACACTTCTTTTTGGAGCGGGTAACACAGGGTCTTACTGTGTAGTCCAGGCTGACGCTGAACTCACTATGTAACTCTCTGGTTTTCAATCCATGATCCTCCTGCCTAAGTCTTCTGAGTGCAGGACTTTGGACATCTGCTACCATGCCTGACTCTGTGCATGCTCTTTATATTTGAGATGTTTTCCCATTGAAACTAGTAGGAATGGCTGTTCTACAATTTTTTTAGTAGAAATAAGATTGATTTACTTTTATTTTGATAGAGTTGTTCCCATGCAGTTGTAAGCAATGATGCAAAATGTCTCCATGTATCTGTGGTAATTGTTGTGTCTGTGAATACATCAGCTTCTGTTCCACTCCACAGCCGGGAACAGTTGGGCCACTTCCCCGTTTTCTACTTTAATAATGTTGCTGAACAGCTGTGCGGCTTTTGTGGGGACCTATGTTCTTACTTTTCTCGGTAATATATTTGGGATTGAAATGGATGGGTTATATGGAACATTATCTTTACCTTTCTGAAGAGTCACTGAGATTTTTTCCACAATGACTAAAACATTTTGCATTCCTGCCAGCACAGTCTGAGGGTCCACATTTCTTCATCTATTCAGCAATAATGAATACTTTCTGCCTTTTGGATTCCACTCACCTTAGAGTATGAAGCTGTGTTTCATTACAGTTCTGATTTACATTTCCCTGTGACTGACAGTGTTTTGTTTTTGAGACTGGGCCCTGCTATATGATGCAGGCTAGCTTAAAAGTCAGTGTCCTCCTGCCTCAGCCTCCCAGTGCTGGCTGGAATGATGAGCATGCACACCATTCCTAGCCTGGTGTATAATCCCTTTTTATTAAGCTGCGGGGTTTGGTTTGCTAGTATTTGATTGAGGTTTTGTGGATCTATATTTAGAAGTGATAGGAGTTTTCTTGTGATGTCTTTATTTGGCTCTGGTAGTAGTAGCCTCATTATGAGTTAGAAGGTGTTTCTTCCTCTACTACTTTTTTGACAAAGGATTGATGTTATTTGATGTTATGTTTGGTGGAATTTTCCAGTAAAGCATTTGTTTCTTGGCTTTTCTTTGTTGGAAGTATTTTCATCACTGAATTAATCTCATTACTTTTTTTTGTCTCTTTGAGAGATGGTTTTGTTACACAGTTCAGACTGGTTTTCAACTCACTTTGTAGCCCCAACCTGCCTCAAACTTGCAGTGATCATCCTGCCTCAGCCTCTCAAGTGCTGGGGTTATAGGCATGAGCCACCACACCCAGCAATCTCTTGATATAGGCCTATTCATATTGTCTATTTTTTTCTTTTTTTTTTTTAATTTTATTTTAAAGACAAAAGAATGGAGACATATGAACCAGAAAAGCCATAAACAATACAGAAAATACAAAGTTATACAGAATATAGTAGGGAATTAGAACTGGATGTTGTATTACATAGTTATCTTCACATTAGTTAACACAAAAACATTAAAGGAAATACCAAATTATAGATAAGA